>JAQJVL010001805.1:62740-142740 GCA_035578905.1 Stictocephala bisonia
GGTTGGTGCTGTTTGTTGTGAAACCATTTTTAATACAGTAATTATTTTGGTTTTTAATACAAGAGTCGGTATGAATATTATTCTGTAAATAGTGTATTTAGTGAGTTAATACTGTTTATTTTTAAATATGAAAACCATATCTCCAGTGGCATAGAACAAAAGTGTGCAAAAAAGGTGAAATTACAGTTGACACAGGTGTACCCCAGGGCTTGGCCCTTGGTCCCGTCCTATTCATACATTTTATTAATGACTTACTCTTCCATGTTACAAATGGTAAAGTCTGCTTGTTTCGTAGATGACACACACTTTGTCTCAGCTCCAAGTCGGTCAGAGCTGTAAATGGGACTTACGATGGTTTAGTGAAAACCATCGTATTGAGTTCCTAATAATTAATAGGAACAGTGTTTCACTATGACCATGTGGCTCTAAGATACATGGGAGGGGAGGTAAAAACATCTGTCATGTTTCCCAATTTTTTTTCTTTTTATGTCAGTTCATCTTTTATTCCTACAACGAGCAATGTTTGTTAACTTATCTGTTGTCCTTTGTTTAGTATACAGTATCATTATGACAGAAAATGGAAAAATGTTTGTTATTAATTAAATTTAAAATATATAACTAATTTTTGTTTTTATTGGCCAATTTCGTGCTAATAAGTTAGGTTAAATTAATTTATTTAACAACAGTTATTCGTAATTCATAATAGCCTGAATGATATTCCTCAAGATATACCTTTTAATAGACTGATAAAAATGAGACAAAACACTTAAATTTAATGGGAAATACACATTTTCACGAGAAATAATACAGCCGACGATGTCTATAGTTTCGTTCAATCAACAAAACAATACAAATACTTGGAGTTTCGATAGTACTATATTATCCTATAGTAGGTTTGTGGCAGGGTAGGTGGTTCTTTTTTATTTATTTATTTATTAAATTTTCAAATTCTACTAAACAGGCAATCAATTTAGCATTTATTTAAGAATATATAATACAAAAGACATGCAGCAGAATATATACACAAATATTCACACAAATTAGCAACTAGCAAAAATAAACCTGTATTTATAAAATATTTAATAATATGCCATGAAAATGAGAATTCAATATTGTTAAATATAACAAATACAGTAGTGAGAATCAAATAAAATAGACAAAGAACAAATAAATATCATTAAGAACAAATTGTAAATAAATATTAAAAATCTAACCATAACTGAAAATTACAGTAACAACAGCATATTAAGAATATTAAATAAGATAACAATATCATTAACTAAAAAATGTACAGTAAATGACTAGGCACAGTAAACCGAATGCAAGACAGCAGCAACGCCCCACACACCAGACGCCTGAGATACCTCGTATAAGACCATTGCCACCTTTCGTCTAATACTCAGACGACCAATTTCAAATAATAGAAGTTCATAGTAAGGCACCAAAGTTGTTTAATGTCCAAATGATTTATAAACAACCAGGGGCCAGGGGCGAGCCGGTGGCCGAGTGGTCTAAGGCGTCAGGACTTTGAGCTTGGGTTAGAGATAGCGCTGGTTCGAATCCGGCCTAGACTGGAAGATTTATCAGTAATATTCACCTTGTACTGTACAGGTTCGCCCCCTTACTCTGTCTGAATAAGTTCCTCGCACAGATCAATGGTCTATGGGGAATGGTCAGAGTAAGGTTAAGGAGGAGATCGGCCTCTCCTTAAAAAAAAATAAATAAATAAATAAACAAATAAATAAAGAAACTTCAACAACTTTTTCTGAACATTCTCAATGTAACCGGATAAATAATTCACATGTGGATACCAGACCACCGAAGAAGCATATTCCAACCTCGATTTTACCAAAGGCCAATACAATAGTTTGATACTTCTCTGATTTCTAAACATGTTGCCCAGCCCACGTATAAGACCTAAAATAGAAAAATGCAGACTTACTACATTTAGATATAACTAGGGTACACCCCTGCACGCCTCACGTGCCAACCCCGACTCCCGCTGCGCTCGATACACCTCGGCATGTGACTTATCTGTATAACGTAAAATTAGAATATTAAGTTATTTACAGTATTTCACTAAGACTAATTGCGTTGCTACCTATTTATTAGTATAGGGAATTACGTAGCCTATTTCAAACGTGTTTATTTAATTTGTGTTTTTTAACAGCTGAAGATTAAACTCTTTATGCATCAATAGGGTAATGTCAAATATATATATATATATATATATATATATATATATATATATATATATATATATATCCTCCTCGGATCCATCCGCATCCTGATAATAATTTTTGGAAACTAATATGATTTTTTGGTTGAAAATAAATCAAGAAACTCACATTATTTTTTTGAAAATTTTTATTTAGGCCTCAGTATGAAAAAAAGCATGTCCCCTATAAGGGACATTGGGTCTCGGCCAACCTCAAAAATATGAATGGTACACATACTAAAACAAGAAACATTATTACAAAATTAAATATGTTAATAATAATAGATATTACATTAGTTTTCTACATTTCATGAAAAACTATATAACAGTTCCTTGCACTATTCAGGAACAGGAAGACCTTGAACATGTTCTGCACTTCATCCTACCTTTTTTGAATCACAACCAGGAAATCTGCAGCGGTGATCCTTGTTGTCCGGTATCATGGGCATGTGCTTTGCTGCAGTTTTCCTTTGGATATCAAGAAGGATATTGACGTGTTTTTTGACGGTCCTGGCAGTGGTAAAATATCCACTTATCATTGTCCTCCTCTGGTGTTTGGTTGTGAATCAGATGGTACGCGAGATCCGTACTGTATTCGTGGTGTCCACTCTGTCCTTCTTTGGTGTTTGTCCAACATTGGCATACCCCTTCGCATTATCTAATCAGAAGCAACAACTAAGTCTATCATATGGAAAGTCAGACGTACTGTCCACTTTTTTGTTCTTGCTGATAAGAGGGTAATAAGAAATTATACAATCAAATAGATCGACGCCACCCATTTTGGCATATTATTGTACGCAGCCCCTTCTTCGTCGTCGTCGTCGTCTTCATCGTCCTGTAGAGCATCATCGATCCTGGGTGAAATCACGAAAGTAGGATCGTCTTCATCTGAAAGGTCATTAATGTCTGAATCATCGCTGAATCCCTAACGATTGCAGAAGTCATCCAAAACACCTGCGAAACAAATTTTCGTTACCGAATTATCTAAACAATATTATTTCAACAACCCCCTGTAAACCATTGAAAATATAATCACTGAAAATATTAAACAATAATTAACAATCTAGTAATGACAGTATATTACTCCTAAGTCAAGTATTTTTATCATTAGTTTCAGTTTTCATTTTTCAAATGTTAAAAACAGAGGTATGGCCAAGACCCAATGTCCCACATAGGGGACATCCAATTTTGCATGCCCGGCTAGGCTAAAATAACAAAGTAACCTCAAAACTAATGATCACATGTTGAAACACGTACTTTATTTAGTTTGTCTAATTTTTATTAGGCCTAAATATTAACAATTAGATATTATTAGATAATACTTACGTTGAGAGGAACATGGTAACCTATAATCTCGTTCGTCTGCCATCTTGCAATGCTCCAACAAAGCAATGACTAAGCAGAAATGGATTTCTGGCTACTTCAGCATGCAGGCAGACTCTAGCAGAAACAGTTGGAACTATCTGGAAATGTCTACTACATGCAGACTGTTTACTGTAGCATTTTTAAAAATGTCCCCTATTGGGGACGCTGGGTCCGAGGAGGTTAAAATAAACATGTTTATTTATTTACAAAACAGCTGTTATTAATTTCTAAAATCAACTCAATGTTATTCTTACGGAAAAAAGGAATTTTTGAATGTAGCAATGTTATTCTTATGGAGATTAATTTTAATTGACCAGCTGGTGGCATAAACAAAATGTTAAATGGTTAAAATAATTGGTTAGCTTAACCATAGAGAGCAGCACACTAAAATATCAAGTTAATTATAAAAGAGCGTTAATTATAAAGTTAATTATAAAAGTTATAAAGGACTTGGCTGCAAACCGAGTCCGATGGCGTTGTTTCATAGAGGCCCTATGCTCCGTGCAGGAGTGAAAGGAAATAATAATAATAATAAAAGAGCGAATGCATGTCTGTCTGTGTGTATGTCATCATCAGCCGTTAAATAAAATGAAAACCTTTGAAATAGGCTTAGTAATAAAACATTGGCTGTTTATAATTGATTATTATACTTTAAATAGAGTGCAAACCAAGTACAGTGAGTGAGCTACTATAAATGAATGTAATTAATATGATTTTACTTAATACAGAGTAATTAATAATACTTGAAGTCAACATTTACACGCCAAGGCCGATGTGTCACGAGCGCAGCTAGTGACGGGGTTGGCCCGCGAAGCGTGCAGGTGTGTCTCCTAGTTTACATATTAAACAATTTGTGACGAAGAATAGTTTTCAAACACTTAAACAGGGACAAGTAAAATTTATGTTGGGTGGTATTTTTTAATTAAGTTTCTCACTAATGTGTATGAAAGAAGGGGGATGATCTATAGTTACAGTGGATCTTCTACAACAGACTGTGCGTTCCCACCCACACAAGTTACACTGTCACTTGTGTAATCGCTGTTGTAACATGTTCACAAGCTGAAGATTTATTTTGATATGTTCCGACTCGATGCGATATATTTTAAACGAGTAATATGTTTTAAAACACGTTGTTTCATTCCCTTGTTACACAGTGTAATCCAGACTTAAAAGCCACGTAGCTGATTTCACGTTCCCATGCAAGAATTTATAATGTTGAATAATGAATTGACTTATGAATTCTTCGAACTAGTTTTCCACGTCAGTAGCTTGGAAATTCCCATTCCATGGAATGTGCCGAAGCAGAGGTAATTCCGGTTATCGAACTGCCCGTTGATATGACGTCGCCTGTGTTCTGGCAGCAAGCGATAATTGGCCTATACTGTCCTAGTTAAACTAACGCTAATCGTACTTCGTGATAAGTTGTTTCGGCGACATTTCAATTTGACGATAAACAGCAACCAGGTCATTAATATTACAACGAAAGAAGAGAAACTTTATTTAACTTCGACGAAATAGAATGCAGACTTACTCATAACACAAATTGTGAATCTGATATTAATTAGATAACAGACATATTGTAATTTAACCATGATACGTAGTACAGACATCGATATAAAAAAAAAAAAAAAAAAAAAAAAAAAAAAAAACTGTAAATGGGTTACGCACGCCTTTCTGTGGACGCGATAATATAGAAGCTCACGAAGAAAAATATGACATTATTAACTAAAAAACTGAAAATACATGCTTTGAAAAGGAACAATCTTAATCTAAAATAATACAATTTAGCTTCAGGTTAATTTTTAAACAACTAGTTACGAGTATTAGGCCTACCCGTGCTTTGCCATAGGATAAACATAAACAGTAATATTTAAACTTGGTTAAAATAAATTTTAAATTAGAGGACCCCATCCACTCTTCGCGTACCAACCTAGTCAATGAGACATTTTAACTAAACAGAAAACTACAAATGAGCAATGGTTTACGTCAGTATAATATCTATATATCTATCTATATATATATATATATATATATATATATATATATATATATATCTATATATATATATATATATATATATATATTATAATTTCTAAAGTACTTTTTTTTGTCGGTACGCCATAACTTCCTTAATTCTTCACCAATTTTCATAAATGAGGTGTCATTTTAAAGCTTTTTTTACCCACTACTTGATGAAAATATGCAAATCTCTCATTTTCCAATAGTTTTTTTTGAAAAACGACCTATTATATCATTCTGCAAGTAATTTAAACTTGAAATGTTTATTTACATTATTCGATCAGCTGTAACATGTGAATTAAATAAATCAAAACAAACATAATCACATCAAAGATAGTATTTAAAGAGATACTTTGAATTTGTAAATATGCTGTTAATTTGTAAATAACTTAACCTAACATTTATAAAATAAATTATATTTTATTTTAGTGGTGAAAAGTGGTGAAGCAGTTAAAGAACACTAACTCTGCAGGAATAGATGAGATCCCCTGTTCTTTGTTGAGGAGGTGTTTTCCCTATATTCGCCATATTTTTACTCATCTTTGTAATTCATGTATTAAAGGTGGAATATTCCCAAAACCATTCAAGCTGAGTAAAGTCATTCCTTTATTCAAAGCTGGAAATAGACGTTTACCAGAAAACTACAGACCCATTTCAATTCTATCTTCATTTTCTAAAGTCTTTGAACTACTACTATGTCACAAGCTTGTAAATTTCTTAGATACTAATAATATAATATCTATCCAACAGCATGGCTTCCGAAAGGGTAAATCTACGTCTTCAGCAATTTTTAGTTTTCTAAATGACCTCACACATTCTTTAGACAAAGGCCATCAATCCCTTGGTATTTTCTGTGACTTAAGTAAAGCGTTTGACTCCGTAAATCATAATAATCTACTTCAAAAACTTGAAAAATATGGTGTGCGGGGTCATGCACTCAAATTGTTTCAATCCTACATTTCAGATCGGAGTCAAACTGTTCAGATCCAGTCAGGTCATCAAACCATTTATTCTCCTTATAGATCGATTACGTCTGGAGTACCCCAGGGTTCTATTCTGGGCCCTGTCCTATTTCTAATATATATAAATGATCTCCCAAAAATTTCAAGTGATCTAAATATAATTATGTTTGCTGACGATTGTTCTATTTTTATTTCTGATAAATCTCCAAACTCTGTTGCTTCAATTGCTAATCATCAGCTTGATATTATTAACAAATGGTTTTCTGCAAATAAACTTAAAATGAATATCAATAAAACTAATTTCATTAACTTTCACCTGAGTAATTCCAAAAGGTCACAAAACCAAGTCAAAATTAAAGTGGGAAATGATGAAGCCAAACAAGAGTCATCTGTCAAATTCCTTGGAGTTCATATTGATCAGAACCTAAATTGGAACAGTCACGTTGAGCACGTTTGTAAGAAGCTCCGAAGTATTTGTTTTGTTCTTAGCCGTTTGGCCATGGTTTGCAGTCGTGAGGTCCTGCGTACTGTATATTTCTCACATGCAGAATCAATTTTACGATATGGTATTATATTTTGGGGCCCTTCAAGTGTGACAAACTTTAATAGAGTTTTCATTCTCCAGAAATGGTGTCTGAGAGTAATGAGTAATAGGAGAAGATCTGATTCCTGCAGGTCCCTATTCGGAGAGTTGGGAATCTTGACGCTGGCTGGTATTATTGGTTATGAAGCGTGTATTTTCGTGAGGCAGCATTCACATAACTTTATTACAAATGGCACTTTTCATAAATACCCAACTAGAAATAGGAACATGTTTTCTATCTTGGAACATTCTACTTCTGTGTTTGAGAGAGGCCCATACCATATTTGTATTAGTATTTATAATAAATTGCCACTTAACATCAAGGCAGAGGAAAAGCTACCATTATTTTAAAAAAAAGTAAAAACTCATTTTCTTGATAAATGTTATTATAATTTAAGTGACTTGCTGTAGTTTATATCAATTTTAATTTATTTTTAGTTTTTTAGTATTAGTCATGACGTGTTTATAACATATCTGTAATTGTTTTAAACGAATAAAGATGAAATATGAAATATGAAATATATTAAATTTAAACTCACATATTTTATTTCTTCTTTAATCCATATTTAAATTAGGTTAAATTGCACTCTAACTATGCTTTACTAACTATACTGTGTGCACTTTAATTAAGAGGGATTTAAAGAGAATCCAGTGCGAATGCTTCGCACGGGTCGGCTAGTACATTATAAACAGCTGTTATATGTGTTACTGAGAAGAACTCGAAGAACTCTGTAGTGTTGGTGGTGGATGAATCATAATTTATATACTAAAGGAATAAAATGTTATTGGCATTTACTATTCCTTTAGATCCTAATTGTTTAACAGTTAATTAATTTATAAATTAAAATGTGAGTACAGAACGTAGTTTTCTTTTTAATTAGAAAAAAATGGAAATGTCAAGACATGATTATTGCATAAACAATTTATTGTTTTAATCTGCAGGCTAATGTCTAAGTACTGAAAGTGTGTTGAAAATTAAAACATTATTTCTAAATAAAATAATACGGTAATGAACATCATTAAATAACTGTATGATAATTAGTTCATATGAAATTGTTGTCCAGAAATAAAATAATTGCTAGTTTAAATTTCAAAACGTTTGTCAAATGATTTTTCTTTCTCATGAACGCCATAAAAATAAATAACAATACATAACATACAATTATATACAAACATCTCAAATAGATCTACAATATACCTACCAATTAAAATATTTAAAAAATAAGTAAACATTGTATTTCAACTGTGTCTACAAACATAAAACCGGCATACTTCTTAATATTTTTTGTATTTATGTGCGTATTTATTATGTATTTTTCATGAATTTACTCTATTTTTAAATCATCAATCATCTATTATGCTCTCAATAAAATCGAAGGAGGTAAACTGCAAATGATTTTAAAAATGCTTTGATTTAATCCCGCTTATATCTAAGTGGTTCCTCATCTCACCATAAACACACAAAACGAAGGTATAGACCTACGTTAGATATTTCAACGATTCATAGACTATGCTACAGAGTAATGATATGCCAGACAGTGTCGCGCGGTGTCTGTGAATACCATACTGTGGTGGGGGAAACTTCCCCTTACCCCTGAGACCGTTTTGCGCTACGTTTCGCCCGCCACGTGAGTAATCCAGTTTAAACACTTTTTGTGTATTTTTCCTGTCTCAGGGGAGGTACATTAACTAATTTTGATTATAAAATTGGAAAATAATTACTTTCCACCGAAAACTCACCGAAAACCGATTGCACCAAAGGAACTAGGAAATAAAAAGGATTAATGTATAGTTTAGCTGTGGAAAAAAGGTAGTGTAGATGCCCTTAACTGGAAAACAAAAGGGATTGTAATATAGTTTAACTGTGTTTAAGAAGGTTTTGTATATGATCTTAACTAGAAAAACAGAGGGGAGCGTATTATAGCTCAACTGTGTGTGTGTAGGCTCTTTTCTAGAAAAGGGAAGTGATTGTACTGCAGTATACTTTACAAGGAAAGTATGCTTTAAGAGGAAAAAGCAGTCTCTAAACTAGGAAAACAAAAGGGATCGTTGTATACTTTAGCTGTGTGTTTAGCGTGTTTTCCTTGGGACTTCTCTTATATTTCTCCTATATGGAACTACAAACATTTTATAATCAATGAATATATAATCATGACTTTTGCATATTTATCCAAATATACATCGCAGCTTTATAATTAACTAATGGTAGCTGACAACAAACCATACTCTATATGTATGGGATTTCTGCAGTTTGCCATGGGATGGCAGGGCTACCGCCTTATTAGTCCCTCTATTTATTTCTCCTAACCCTCAAGAATGAATGCAGTAATTATTGCTACATATTTATAAAGATGTTCAGTAGCTTTAATTGATTTTTAGTTGTCACTGAGGCGTTCACAGTGGCCATAAGAAAGCGACCCCAGTTTCTTTTTCTCTGTGTCGTGCACATACACGCGTGTACAAAGAGATAAGAAATTGAACATTCATTTAGTGGCAATTGACATACCGAAGAATGCTGTACGAAATTTGTATTCCTAATCAAATTAAATGGCATCACTGCTGATTTGTAGTGAAGTAGGCTACTAATTTGATAAAAACGAGTTAGGCAAACTAGAACGAAGATTGATTTTTAATAATCTTAAGGAACAGTTTTTCACTGCCACACTTTATTTCCAAATAAACTGTAAAAATATCGTCTGGATATAGTGGGTAGTGATGCCCAGTTATATGACACAGTTCCCCTCGCCTGCTTAAACTAGCAAATTTCATTCTTTCTTATTTTTTAGTCTTGGTTCCAGATAACTTTAAGTGAAAAATTCTGGGTTTTACCGGTGTCATAATTTGAGAAGCAGCTACCAACGCAGAGATATTGCTATCTCCACGTTGGCAAGAGTTCAATTAGAGTTAATGCCTTTCAATTGTTCTGACGAAAACGATTTCCCACAATTAAGTGGCATAGTTTTTTATGCAATTTCGAGCCAAGACCAGTGTTTGTAAAGCAGTAAGTTATTTCGTATAGTCGGCAGTTGACGCTTGGATATCACACAAGGATCAGTCCAGCTACCTACTTTGTTTGTGTCGCCGTTATTTGAGCACCACCACAGAGCGAGAGAAGTAATATTTGATATTAATTTAGAAAGTGCAATTTACTACCTTTTTTCGATGGTGATTTATATGTTGCCTTTTTTGTTAGAATTCATTCTTAATAATAGTTTTTTTTATTTGTTTGTTTATTCATTTGTATGCACAGAGGTAGAATTATTATTTTGAGCACGAACCAGTTAAATTTTAAAAGGATGTATTCAAAAGTAAGCAAAACTAGACAATTATTACGGTACCTAATCAGCGTGAAGTCTATACCTACCCACCCACGGTAACTAGAATAATACGGTAGGGTTCACGCGCATGGTGCGCAGTAAATCTTGGTGTCAATGACGTCACACAGACATATCAGCTGGTTCATCGGTTAAACTGAATGTAGTAATAATCAGTAACTGTTTTTCTTAAATCACTGTTTTCATTAACCACAAACATAATACCCGTTAATAACTATTATTAATGTTATACAAATACTTTCAATGATAATATTATTAATGAGTATATTATATTGATGTTTGTTTAACGGTTGGTTAATATTAAAAGGTGGCTCAATCTGCTTGTCCAATTAATCCAATTAAAACATGGTCGTTTAGTTTTTATTTGGAAATGTATCAATAAATAACAACTGTCAAGTATTGAAACAGCTGTTTATATTGAGCATAATAAATATAATTTAGTCTTGAATTATTACAGTTACATTGTTTTTTTAATAAAAACAGTTCTTTTGTCTGCAAATATTCTATTTTTATTAAATTTGGCCAAATTTCAGTAATAATAATATAAAATAGTATTATTATAAGTATTTTTAGTGTTTTAGTAATAGTTATTAACCGGTTAAAGCCTAGTCGTTAATGAAAACAGTGATTTAAGAAAAGCAGTTACTGATCATTACTACATTCAGTTTAACCGATGAACCAGCTGATATGTCTGTGTGACGTCATTGACACCAAGATTTACTGCGCACCATGCGCGTGAACCCTACCGTATTATTCTAGTTACCGTGTACCCACCCACCCGTATACGTACGGTGGTATTGACCCAACTACCCACCCATACACGTACGGTGGTATTTTATACTTACAAATACTAGTTAAGTTTAAAATATGTATGTAATATTTTACTGAACTAATTGAGTTAAAATACTATATCTTTCGTTAATATATTAAAAAAATAAATAAATAAATAACACAATATTGAATTAATAACGTTGACGTATTTACTACAGTACATTTAAGTCATCAAATATTAATCTATGGGATTGAATACACTAAAATGGCAATAGAAGAAGAAATAATGGATCGGACATTTGGCTATCGTTGAATAACTTAAATATATTTCACAACGAAGATCTAATATGCGGCTAGTAATGAATATCTTTTTTATTTGATAATGTTGTGCGGTGGCTGCCATAGCTGGGAGATCACAAATTAGTGACGGTCCAGCTACCAGGTTCGTTGCTCTTTTAGAACTACCCAGGGGATACGTACAGCTTTAAAAATTTGCTGTGGACGTGAACATCACCCCCCATCGACTGGCTAATCTCTCTAAAAGGTGTAAAACGTCACCACAATCATCCAAAGTCCTAGGAGTAACGTTAGATCGATCGCTGACGTTTAAAAGCCTTCTTAAAAAAACAGCAGCTAAAATTAAAACCAGGGCAAATGTACTTCATCATATTGCTGGAACAACTTGGGGAGCCAACGCACACGTCCTGCGTATTACTGCTCTGTCACTGGTTTATTCAGCTGCTGAATACAGTGCTCCCGTATGGCTAAATAGTGCACATACAAAAGTGATTGATGTCCAATTTAATAGAGCCATGAGAGCTATTAGTGGTACTCTCAGTCATGACAACTTCACTACCTTGGCTCCCGGTGTGCCTCCAGATGTCAGGAGGCACTACGTAAAGAATTCAATAAGATCTTGAATGCTCCGCGCCTCCTCGTTATCCAGAATCTCCCACGTCTTAACGGTTGCTTAAAATCTCGAAACCCACCTCTAAGTAGGCCTACTGCTTTTTAGTTGAGCAGATCAAGTTTCTCGCCCAATACTAGCTGGGCCATAACGTGAAACAGTTTTGGTGGACAAAATAAGTTCCTTATAATCCGTCAAAACCTGTACGTGGGATGAACCTCCCTCTTAGTGAGTGGACATTATTGAATCGGTTCCGAACTGAAGTGGGCAGATGTAACTACTGGAAATACAAATGGGGATTGACAGTAGATCAGTCGTGTGATTGCGGGTAGTCCATCCAAACAATGGATCATAATTTTAGAGTGCTCCTTGGGCTGTTTTACGGAGGGATTATCTAGCATAAATATAATCAGTGAGGCAGGTCTTAAATGGCTTGATGGACTGGATTTAGCTTTGTGACAGGAGATTATTTGCTATTTATTTATTTAAATTTTTGTATTATAATGTAATGACTTCGATTTGTTGTCCAAGTATAAAACTCAGCTTTTACATTCATTTTTTAAAAATGGTAGCTGACAAAAAACCATACGATATATATGAAGGATGGCCTTGACTTAGCGTCTAACTTTTTACCTGGTAAAACTACATAGTAAATTTAATAAAATTGTGTAAATTTAAAGTTCCCCACGTACACCGTCTTCACTCGGGAGCAATTTTAAGAATTTTTGAAAATCTTGTATAGGTTTTCTTTTTGCGGCCGTTACTCCCCTAAAACAATTGTTTAAAGGTAAATACCCGACATTTTGAAAATCTATGTAAAAATTTGAACAAGAAGACATGGTTTTACATCACATTTATTAAAAATAGTATGGGCAAATAAATTTCATAACATTTGTTTGAAGTTATGTTGATTAACACATGTCGAGAACAGTGGCAGCCGAGAACAGGTCAAATGACACGACAATCCGACAGACCGAGAGCTGGAATCACGGAACGACAGAGTCCGAGCCAACGGCTACGAAAGTAAACAAAACGGCAGCGTACGAGCGATCTCAGGCAGCCTGGCAAACCACGACGACAAGAAACAAATGTACCGGTCAAACGACCCGGTACATCCTTTGTGTTGAAATTGTATATATATATATATATATACATTTTTTTTTTTTTTTTTTTTTTTAAGATGAGGTTGTGGTGTAGTATTGGTGACCAGTAGACCTTCCATGCGTTTAGACAGATAACTTGTTTTGATCTTTAAATTCTTTGTAGAAAATATTTAATTCCATTTTAACAAAATATCCATGGTTCCAGGGTCAGATAGTCCCGGCATGGATGGAGGGAAGAAGACACAGAGGCCAAAACACCCGAGGGCCACTGCCAACATATTGTCTGCTCTGACATTCACGTAAGTTTATAGTGTCTATAAGTGTGAGATAGTAGCAGCGCGTATTTAGTGTTTCACTTGTGCTAATATTTTATTCACTAAGATGTGTACACAAACTAAGACATGTTTGAGTCTAACCAACAACACAAGCGTTTGAACGTGTAACTGTAAACAGTATGTAAATAACTAAGTTTATCTGGGCGAAACGTGATTATGTTAAAATGCCGACTACATCCGGTACTCGAGATAACAGCCGGATACTTGGAGTGACTTATTAAGCTCTTCGTTGAAGATAATAATTAGTTGACAAACTTACCTACTGTCAGGTTGGATAGCTGTTCTCTTTGATATAAGGAAGTTACTTTGGGCAGACACTTAACCATTTTATTTTGAAGTCAAATACATTATATTTATTTAACACGCGGCCTTGCTAATAGTACACGACCCTTTGTGTCTAAGTGAGTGCACGGCCCTGTTTGCTACTTCAGTATTCAGTGTACCTACACCAGGCCGGCTACTAAAGATGGCACTCTGGTTCGTGTACTTTAACAGGCACAGAGGACCGTGTACTGAAGTAGGTACACCAGGTCGGCTACTGAAGTGGCACACAGGGTCGTGTACTGAAGTAGGTACACCAGGTCGTGTACTGAAGTAGGCAAAAAGGGACGTGTACTGAAGTAGGCACAGAGAGCCGGATACTGAAATAGGCATACAAGGCCGAATATTGAAGTAGACACACAGGATGTGTACTAAAGTAGACACACAAGGCCGGTAATGAAGTAGGCACACAGGACCATGTACTGAAGTATGTACACCAGACCGGGTGCTGAAGTAGGCACACAGTGCCGTGTACTGAAGTAGGCACACAAGGCCGAATATTGAAGTAGACACACAGGATGTGTACTGAAGTAGACACACAAGGCCGGTAATGAAGTAGGCACACAGGACCATGTACTGAAGTATATACACCAGACTGGGTGCTGAAGTAGGCACACAGTGCCGTGTACTGAAGTAGGCATACAGAGCCGTGTACTGATTTAGTCACACAGTAGTGAGTCACACAGCCATTGTAGTTAGCAATAAAACGAATAAATGTTAGAAAAGCACGGTCTGCCTAAAATATCTCAATGGTATGTGAGACCCATCCCCCACCAAACTGGAAGTCGTTCCGTACCGGGGAATGGCTCAAAACCAGACAAGCGATAGGATCACGGGGGCAGTCGGAGGGTTAAATCACAACTCGGCAGCTGATCGAACAAAACTATTTATTACAAAATAATTAAATAATTATGGTAGAAGGACACAATATTAATTACACTCAAAATAAATAAATACAATTTCAAACACATAATAAACAATTATGTACGGTACACAAAATTGACGAAAGCAACAAATACAACAACAGATGTGTCTATCTGCAGATTTACTAGAAAGACAACATTTAAAAGAAATGTACATTGAAAATTTAGAAATTTTAACAGAACCAATCAACCGGCAATTTAGCCCTCGTCCCTTGATTCCACCGAGGCCAGGGTGTCAGTCGGAATCCCTGGGAAGCTCCGAATTGAAAAAAGTAAAAACGTTATTAAATAATTTCCTTTTGGTGAAAATTGAAATTACATAAAATATATAAATAAAATATAGGACGGTACCGTTTTATTAAAAACTTACTTAACAATACAATTAACGAAATAAATAACACAAACAAAACTTAACTACTAGCCTACATAGAAAATAGAAATCCCATAAACGGTAGAAATATCAAATTTTTAGCATTCACGTCTGCAGCTGTGATTGGGGATCGCTTCTTGAGACCTCACATCTTTCAGGGAAGTTTAAATGGAATTATATAATTGTTAAAAATAACACAATTTAAAACCAATAAAAACTTTATTAGTGAGGCCTTTCGATAGCAAGGCTATCATTATCAGTCTCAGACACAACACAAATAATAAATGGAATTATATATTTTGACTTTTTGCGGCACGATTGACCTCAACTTTTGGATATGCTAGACCCTAATCAGTGAGAAAATAGTATTTATCAACAAGATGGCGCATTTCCTCACTTTAAAGAGACGTTAGTGAGTGGCTGAGTGAAAACTACCCAACTTGGATAGGACGCGGAGGTCCGGTCTCTTGGCCATCAAGATCTCCCGATTTGAACCCCATGGACTTTTTGTGTGGTGGTTCATGAAATCTGAAGTGTACGTAACGGCAGACCGTGTTTTTCTAACATTTAATCTTTTTTTTGCTTACTACGATGGCGCAATATATAGGTTGTTTGGTATTGCAATAATGTTTTTGGTATTATTTGACAATCTGTAAGCTACAATGTAACTTAGATAGGAGGGGACTTTTGTTATTCTTTTTTAAATAAACTTTTAACAGGGGGACTGTTGTTCTTTTTTAAAAAGAAATGTTATGAAATTTAACTTAACGTAGAAAAAACTTATACTAGTTTTAATAAATTTGATGTAAAATCATGTCTTCTTATTCAAATTTTTACGTGTATTTTGAAAATGTTGGGTATTAACCTTAAAACAATTGTTTTAGGGGAGTAACGGCCGAAAAAAGCTTAAAATTGCACCTGAGTGAAGACGGTTTACGTGGGAAACATTAAATTTACACCATTTTATTACATATACTATGTAGTTATACCGGGTAAAAAGTTCAACGCTGGGTCCAAACTATCCCGTACATTTTTATAAAGGATAAAATCCATGTAGATAGACACATACGTGCGGCTAAATCAATCTAAGTTCCCTAAAGCCGAATCATAACTTGTGAGAGAAGGGACTTTTTAAAAAGTCAATTAGACAACTTAACAAATCACTCGATCTATTAACAACCACCAACTGTTTAGTATATGAGAATTCAGTGCCAATTAATGCTTGTCGAGAAATTTATTGTTATTCATTTTCACCTTTGCTTAACCGCCCCTAAGATTCTAGGTGGTACTGTCTTGGATTGAAAACTGGTTGGGGTGTTTAAGTCGGGGATGTTCGTCATGATTTGATCAATTAATTGTTGGCGTCATATTACTGAATTGTATTGCTTATTCCCCCCAACGTTTACCAATCGAAATGAGTAGATTTAAAACATTGTTATTAATTATGTCATAGTAGGTCTAACAAATTCAACATTTCGTTTGTCTGGTAGTAGGCGAGACATTATTTAGTATATCTAATTGTAGTTCCTTTCAACTTCCGTGTTGTTTATAATTAAATAGTTAATGTATTGTTTATTGTGTGTATTTGGAAAATTAGTTAGCATTTTAATATATTCTTTAAGTCCGATACAATGAAAAACGCACAAGGAAGTTCTCAGTTTACTAACACAATCTTGTAAAGAAGCCAATGAAGTGCGTCTGTGACATGCGGAAACTATGATGCAAGAGAGACATTCAATAACAACCTTGTTTGACTTGAAAGTAGTCAAGTTGTGCCAACTTAATGTAATTGCAGATATCGTCTCAAGATAACATGCTTTTCGGTCGTTTCGTCTTGGCTTTCGTTTTCTTTTAGGCGTATTTTACCATATAACCATCGACTGACCTTATTTATAGTTGTAACAGGATATTGGTCTTTATAACCACCACAGGGTTTGGTAAGCTTGGTGGTTGTTTTTATATTTGTTTCCTGTATATGTGAGAAATTGAAATTCAGATTAGTTTTAAATTGGTTTACCAATTTGCAAAAAAACTGGCTGCTTGTCACCAGACCAAAGATATTTCAGCGTAGTTTCCCAGTTTCATATGCTAAAGGTTCTCAGTTCGATCGTTCGCTCAAATCTTGACGATCGGCATCTTAAGAAATAATAAATTGCATCCCACGAGCGAATGAATTGCATATGTAAGATTACAGCCACAGTGAGTTTGACCTCCTTATCAGTGGACTCGTGTGTTTGAAGTGTGATGAAACCAATGTATTGCTACTCAGAGTAAAGGTTATTGCCATTTTCATGTCAAGCCGAAGGCCAAGGAAGATGGTGTAATTACGGCGTCCTTTATTTCCTGACCTGTTCGTCCTTGTTTTCTCCTTCCTGACGCCACTGGCGACTTGGTCCCAGACCCCTTCACCTTCTCGGGGCGACGATTGTAGTATGTTCGTCCTGAAGCATGATAGTTGAAGAGCTTAAATCAAGGTCGAGTAGTCCAACTAGCCAAGTCGATTGAGGATCAGGGTGATGCATACTCAAGGTTAATCACATGATGCTTATCTCTTTGTATAAGAAGCTACACTTACATGAACTTATCGGTGTTTGTTTACCTATCCCTTGATCAGATTAGATTATGTGATTAGATTATGATGGTAGTAATATTTCGTAAACTTAGCAAAGTCTACTTTAATAGTTGGGAGAAAACTGGCCAATTTTCAACTTGATCAAGATTCATCATCAAATAAACTCGTTACACAATCATCACTCTCGTGGGATATGTTTGATATTTTGACAAACGTCAATGACAAAATGATTTATTCAGAAAATATTCAAAGAATCATATTTTTGTGTAACATGATAAGATGGAATTCCCAATTAGAGCAAGACTATAAAGGAGTATTTGTTGTATTCAGTTAAAAAATATCGGTGTATTTCTTATGTGCTATCGCAGATAAAAAGAGAAAGTCAGAGTTGCCAACCTCATTTAGCGTGTTTTCCCTTGGTATATAGTCTAAAATTCCCTACGTATACTAATCACAAATGCTGAATGGGCAATGCAATATCTTTAAATAAAAAATAAAAAAAAATGCTAGTGTAGGTTTCTTATAAGTAATTAAATATATATTTTAAAAATCTTTTCAGTTTTATACGTCGAATTATCCTATGCTATCTGTGTAAGGTTACCATACGTCCTCTTTTCCCCGGACATGTCCTCTTTTTGCGTCATGTAAAAAACGTCCGGGCGATTTTTGAGAAACCCCCTATTTGTCCGGGGGTTTTACGAGAGGCAAATAGATATCGGGAATTACGCTTTATATCGATTCATAATTGAAATTTAAGTTAATATACAAGTCTTCAGAGTAGTTTGTTATGAAGCCGTCGCATTATCGGCCAAACAATACGTCATTATTTATTCGAAATTATGAGTTTTATTTCTGACTTAAATCTGTGCAATTTCTCGATGCTTTGCAAATATTGACATTTTGATCACTAGTGAATACAATCAGGTATGTTTTTTTTTCTGTGAACAGAGTTAATTCATTGGACAATATTTGCTCTTAAAAATTTGGAAACCAGTAAGCAAGTCTTATTTTTCGTCACATCACCGTTATTTAGCAAAATCTGTCTAACCTTTTTTAGTGTGACATGCTTTTATTCGCTGAATGCAAATATCAAAACTATTTTTCTCTACAAGAATGATTTATCTAAAACATTGCGGAAAAAGCAACGATTATCCATTTACGTAAGCTCTAAACAGAACGATCAGTGCCTCCATATAATTTCTCTCGTCGGAGAGACTGAATGTGTTACGTAAGCTCTAAACAGAAGGATCAGTGCCTCCATATAATTTCTGTCGCCGGAGAGTCACTGCATGTGTTACGTAAGCTCTAAACAGAACGATCAGTGCCTCCATATAATTTCTCTCATCGGAGAGACTACATGTGTTACATAAGCTCTAAACAGAAGGATCAGTGCCTCCATATAATTTCTCTCGTCGGAGAGACTGAATGTGTTACGTAAGCTCTAAACAGAAGGATCAGTGCCTCCATATAATTTCTGTCGCCGGAGAGACTACATGTGTTACATAAGCTCTAAACAGAAGGATCAGTGCCTCCATATAATTTCTGTCGCCGGAGAGACTGCATGTGTTACGTAAGATCTAAACACAACGATCAGTGCCTCCATATAATTTCTCTCGCCGGAGAGACTACATGTGTTACATAAGCTCTAAACAGAAGGATCAGTGCCTCCATATAATTTCTCTCGTCGGAGAGACTACATGTGTTACATAAGCTCTAAACAGAACGATCAGTGCCTCCATATAATTTCTCTCTTCGGAGAGACTATATGTGTTACATAAGCTCTAAACAGAAGGATCAATGCCTCCATATAATTTCTCTCGTCGGAGAGACTATATGTGTTACATAAGCTCTAAACAGAAGGATCAGTGCCTCCATATAATTTCTCTCGTCGGAGAGACTACATGTGTTACATAAGCTCTAAACAGAACGATCAGTGCCTCCATATAATTTCTCTCGTCGGAGAGACTATATGTGTTACATAAGCTCTAAACAGAAGGATCAATGCCTCCATATAATTTCTCTCGTCGGAGAGACTATATGTGTTACATAAGCTCTAAACAGAACGATCAGTGCCTCCATATAATTTCTGTCGCCGGAGAGACTGCATGTGTTACATAAGCTCTAAACAGAAGGATCAGTGCCTCCATATAATTTCTCTTGTCGGAGAGACTGAATGTGTTACGTAAGCTCTAAACAGAACGATCAGTACCTCCATATAATTTCTCTTGTCGGAGAGACTACATGTGTTACATAAGCTCTAAACAGAAGGATCAATGCCTCCATATAATTTCTCTCGTCGGAGAGACTGAATGTGTTACGTAAGCTCTAAACAGAACGATCAGTGCCTCCATATAATTTCTGTCGCCGGAGAGACTGCATGTGTTACATAAGCTCTAAACAGAAGGATCAGTGCCTCCATATAATTTCTCTCGTCGGAGAGACTGCATGTGTTACGTAAGATCTAAACAGAAGGATCAGTGCCTCCATATAATTTCTCTCGCCGGAGCGACTGCATGTGTTACGTAAGATCTAACAGAACGATCAGTGCCTCCATATAATTTCTGTCGCCGGACAGACACTGCATGTGTTACGTAAGCCCTAAACAACGATCAGTGTCTCCATATAATTTCTGTCGCCGGAAGGACACTCCATGTGTTACGTAAGCTCTAAACAACGATCAGTGTCTCCACATAATTTCTGTTTACCATATAAATACCGAGAAATTACTTTGAATGTACAACTACCCCATGTCTTTTGAGGTCCAAGTGTTTGTGGTTTATAACAACACAATGCTAAATATCTTTTCATAATTTATTTACAGGACTGCATTTATTTCCCTAAATATTAGTATTTTCTCCCAGTTTCCTTTGGATCTTTAAACATTCCTTAAATATAGGGAATTCTCCGTAGATTGACAACATTGATAGTCCTGTTTGGTTAACTCTCCATGGGCAAGTCCAGCTGTGATCATGACTCATCACACACGTGAAGACTTCTGATTAGCAGAACCTCGTCAGTCGTAACAATGTGTGAATGCAGAGGGCACCATTGTATCATTGTTTATTTATTGCTAACTTATCTACCGGATACTATACATGCATCGTCATGGTGTAGGCTGATTTCACAACGATTGGTCAGTGATAACGTGATCAGCCAGAGCTGTAACAAACATGGCTTCACTTTTATTTTCAAGGTCAATACAAGATTTTAAAGTTATCTTAAACTTGAAGCTTTAATTGTCTTGCAGAACAAATGTTAACCTTTCGTAAAACTTTCAATCATATAACAACCATTTTTTGTTCATGAAAGCAAATTTATGGATTTTCAATGTCTAATGCATCTCAGTATCTGTAGCATATAGCTCTATAAATACAGTAGTAAACCTTAAACATTTTAATTAATTAAAAAAGCTATTATAACAATATAATGATATTTACTTTCATCTAAAAAATACTTCCTAAAAAATTTTAATGTTGCTTTTTCGTCCTCATTTTAATTTTTTTTAATTTTAAACTACAGTACTAATAGTGGTTCCATGCTATTTGCGCCTCGCCCACTTGCGGCAGCCAAGGTGCATTGTCCCGCGATAGTAGCTCACGACGTCATTGCTCCTCAAGCGATTGGTCTAGAGCGATTCTGGTTCATTCCTATGCTAACTTGCAAGTGAAGTGGTAGTTATGAGTTCGAGGCAGAAGTTTTTATTGAAATACCTTTTGGTACAAGAGATTGAGGACGAAGAAATGATAAATACGAGGGTAATCCAGAAAATAACCTCCGTTTTGAAATAAAAATTAATCCAGTGAAGATAGAAAATTTTATTATAGACATCCTAAAACTACAACTTTACTTTATTTTTCCACATAGTCACCAAATCGGTTTAAGCATTTGTAAAATCTATTTACAGTCTTATCAATTCCCCTTCTTATAAAAATCTGCCGCCTGTGAGTGGAGCCAACCTGTCACTGCGTTTTGTAGCTCTTCGTCATTGTCGTACCCAACAAGCACAAAACTTGTGGTACCCCAGTTTTTCTTTCACTATCTCGTGTAAGAGGCTTCGAGAAACTTCAGGAAAGTGGTCAGAAAGTTCCGAGATCGTGAATCGACGATTCACGAACCTTTTCGTTCACTTTGCTCAGAGAAGGCAACTCGTATGTTTGCTCCACGAGTTGGTATACATTACTTTCAACACATTCTTTTCCGCATTACGTACTCTTACAGATACAATCAAGACACTTATAGTATATTTTATTTTTAAAATTTGCCTCAGCCCTAAAACTGAAATTTAGATAATTAGTTTTAGTGGAATTTAGAACCATGTTATTTTTTTGAGAACCACCACTGTGTAGCTTGTAAGTCCAAGGAAGTTTCAATTCAATATCTGTTAATGATTCATCAACACAACAAAGTGCGGTATCATCTGCAAATGAAGTTAACCTACCGTAAAATTTTACAGTACATAAATTAAAAATAATGTTGCCCCTAGAACTGAGCCTTGTGGTACTCCATATTTTATATTAACCCATATTTTATATTAACCATTTCACTTGTTAGCCGTTAATTCTATCATTAATTCCGTTTGACACCCTACCCATAAATTGTTGAATCGCTATCTCGGTACTCATCTCCTGCTTAAATCCAAATTGATTATCGCTAAAAAAAATTTATTTTTTCTAAAAATAAACATCTTTTATAATTTTTTCAATTAATTTTTGAAAAAGAGGATAGTGAAGATATCAGCTTATAATTATTACATTGGAATTTCGAGTCTTTCTTAAATATTGGAATAACGACAGCGTCCTTCATTTATTCTGGAAAAACTCCTGACAAAACTTAAATTTATAATATGTAATAAAACTTATGACATTTTATCATAGTCTTTTTATAACACATCTACTAATCCCATCTATACCTGGTGATTTCCCAGTGATTGAAAAGCTTTTTTTCAAATAATTTTCAAGAACTGGCATCAAAAACATTGATTGATTAATTTGTCGGTCTTTAATAATTGGTATAGTTTAATGTCTTTAGTAGATCACATGTATCTGATTTAATAACTAATTTTTCCGCAACCGATACAAAGTATTAATTAAATTCATTAGTAATAACTTTCACTTTTACCATGTATACATACACTATAGCTGTATGTATAGAATAATAGACAAACAAACGGTTGTTCATTTTTTAATATTAAGAATCAGCCGTACTCAAAGAAAGTACTCGACCACTCGAGTCCACACCAGACTCGAGTCCAGTAAGTACTCATATGTTCTCGAGTCAGTTCACACAAGACTCGGGTCCAGCAAGTACTCGTATGTTCTCGAGTCAGTTCACACCAGACTCGAGTCAAAATGAGTGGACTCGAACGGGCAAGATGCTATTGCATACGACAAACGCAAGGTATGGACTCGGTGGTATTGCCTTCGAGTACGAGACCGAGTTAAACCAAGCTTTGTGATTGGTTTAGGTTTTTGTAGGCTAGACAATCAACAATAACATATTGGACTCGGGTCCGAAATCTCCCGACTATTGACGAAGTATCACGAGTATGGAAACGGAGGTTTAGGACGTTTTTAGGTTATGGTTAATTGTTTAAGTTTCATTTTGGTAATTCATTTTGTATTGTAACATCTAAAATTGTTAACTGTTGTTTGTTTTATAAATGGTTAGTACCATTAAAAATAATAAATTACTATCACGATATAAAATTGTTACATACATTTTCTCAATCCCAGAGTTTACAGAAACTAAACAAACTTTCCAAAACTCGATCTCGTCAATTTGCACTCGAACTCGGTCTTTTATACAGAACTAGAAATAGCGCCGCCAGAGTCCGAGTCCAGACTCGAACTCGAAGAGCACTACGCAGACGCTCCCCAGACACGACGAGGACACCGAGTCCGAGTACTTTGTACTCGAGACCAGTACTCGAGTTAGGTGTATACTCGAGTCGCTCTAGTACTCGAGTCGTCTCATCACTGATTTATATCTAGAGTTATAATTTAATTTTTTGTTGGATTTTGTTGTTGATCAGTTATTTCTTTGATCGGTGTTTTTTTAAGATAACAGTGTAATAGTTGTGCTTAAGATTACGAATATCTATCTGTAGAATGTTCTTGAATTGCTTGAACTTAGTTTTTAATACTATATCATGAGGCCGGTTTTTATTTTTTTTGTAAAAGCTTATTTTTATTTTAATGCGTTTACAACTATTGTCATCAAGCCACGGCTTCAATTTTGCTTCCTTCAAATATTTACACCGTTTTCCACTTTACTATCAATTAATAAATTAGTAAATATTGCAATAAATTTATCATAAGCAAAGGAAGCATTGTCTTCTGAGAAAACATCAGACCAATCAGCAGTAACAAGGGTTGTTATTCGAGAAGGTAAACTGTTGCGTGACCTTGACCGTGTCAGCTGTAGCAATTTCCCCTCCCCATTCAATTACCTACCAAACAGCTGTTACTCAATGGTCTGTTACTCTACATTCAATAACAGCTGATTTAAAATTTATTTTATTTCTATTCCTTAACCTAATAAACACATGATCAATGCAAGTCTCAGATTTCTGTCACTCTAGTTGGTTTATTTATTATTGATTCTAGGCCGTTGTTAGCAAATGTAAGTTTATATTTATCTGTAATATTATTTTCTTCTAATAAATTTAAATTAACATCACCCATCATTATTAAATGTTTGCATATTTTAATTTCAAGTCTATTGAAAAAGGAAGTTATCTCTGAAATGAATGTCTCTGTCAATTGTGTTTGAAACCTATCAATAGCTAAAATTAGGACATCAGTTTTGAACATATTAAATGAAATCCCCACGATATCTGCAGATGCAAAATTTATATTAAGCATTTTAATATTCGGGTAACATGAAAACTATATTACTACTCCTCCAGCTCTTTAACTATTATTTGTATTACAAAAAGAAATATAGTTATTAATTTGATAAAATTGTGTTTCATTACTACGGTATCTATCCAAATCTCAGTAAAAATAATAATTTTGGGAAGTGTTTCTAATAGCCTACTCTTAACTGCTACAAAAGAAACAAGATTTTTCTTAGGCTTCTTATATTTTGGTGAACTATTACAACACCAGTATTCTTATAAATAAAATCATTTGTTTTAATAATCATAATATATATATTTGCTATGTAAGTAAGGTTGTATCAGATATTTTTGGACACTTAAATGAGCTAAATTTAAGTTTTCAATGGCATTGTGTGGGTATATTTAGAGTGGAAGATAAGGTTGAAGCAATAAATAAAAAGTTTAAAATTTGGTTCAGAAGAGTTGAAAATAAATAATTCAAAAGTTTTTAGAATCTAACTGTGATGAGTTATCTAATAATGTAATTGAGGAGAAATATCAACCCACCTTAAGACCTTAGCAACTTCACTTAGAGAATTTTTCATGAACCAGACCAAAAAAAAAAAAAAAAAAAACAGTTGGATCAGAAATCTGTTTACAAGTATAGATGCCATTGAGGAGCTAAATTTGACAGCTAGATTTGAAGTAGAACAAGACCAACATATTGTCTTATCAAACAATGGAACATTTAATTGTATCTACAAAGATGAAAAACTGTTGTCTGTTAGTACAACGGTACCACAAAGAGTTGTTTTTTAAAGCATTAAAATATGTAACAGCATTTTTTACAACATACAAATATAGTGTAAGTAAACGTCACACAACACAAATATATTATAATATATTTGTGTTGTGTGACGTCATTGATTTTACTATATAAAGTAAAATGTATGTATATTATAGTTGTATGTCTATGTATAGTAAAATCATTGGTGACGTTTACTTGTATATATACCAACACGTATTATGCTAATTAAAAAAAACTAACATACAAATGTGAACAGCTTTTAAATCTCAAAACTACACTAAGAATAAATATTGTAATCGTTTCAATGTTCATGAGGATTTTCATATAACAGAGTCTAACTTGCAACCTGATATCAAAGAAATATTGGATAGCAAATATAGATTCCATCTTTCACGCTAAATAGTGTTAGGACACAACAGGCTTAAGTAACTTACCACTTTAATATTCTATTTCATGTCATATAATGTATCAATTTTAATTTGCTTTGTAAAATAAAATATACATTCAAAAAATGTTATTTTTTTTGTTCGTGTTTTGCGTCCTGGATTGGTAAAGACTAACTAAATAAAAATAGGTTATTTATCTGCTGTCGTCTGTTTTAAAAGTTGGTTACTATGTTTGGAACTAAGTCTCCCATTATTAAAGCCTCTTTTTCGTGTTATAGGACTAACCAACGGTCTCTTTGGAATGTTAAAATACATAAACATCAGCACACATACAAGTATATAACATACAATAAGTAAATGTAAATTACACTTGTAGCCGACCAAGAACATAATTTATGTTGTGAGTTTGTTCCTAGGCCTCTGTGTTTTACTATTCTGATGACAACATGTGTTAAGCTTATAACACAAAAAACAAGGCCTCGAAGTTTTTGATCTGAAAATAGTGCTTGACGACAGCAGGTAACTAACCTTTTTAAACAATCAATTGTTATTTTTATCAAATACAGTTCTCTTGTTCTTGCTTTTATTTTGGTAGGTTTTCCAAAAACCACCATCGGTAAAGTTTTAATTAGGTTTCTGCTGCACCATTAGTTACTTTATATTTTTGACATAAGAATGATGAATTAATAAACTTCATACTACTTTTTTCGCTATTTGTGTCATAGAATTGTGTATCAACTTTTGAATATGTATTTACAATAGCATTAAGATATTAATAAGCATTCAAATTAAATAAACTTCTCATTACAAAATAATAAAACTTATTTTGGATATATTTCAATTTAATGTCTAAAATATTTGTCAATCCATTTTCAAAAAAATCAACATAAACCCATTCAACTCAAGATTTTGTACTATCTTAAGTTGAAGCATTAAGAATAGAGCCTACTTCAAACACAATTATATGAGTAAAAATCATTGAGAAATATGATGGTTAAGCATTGTTCTTATACAACGTAATCCAAAATGACCATTGGTATAGCAAAGCTAAATTAGGGAATCCCCGGTAGTTTAAGTAATTTTCTTGGGGGTCCGCAATTGATGAACATTTGGGAAACACTGCTATAGATAACATGTGATATTCTACATCAGTAGATAAACTTGTTGTCCCCAATTAATTAAACAACTCCAATTTGTCAAATCAAGTGCCTGGTAAGATAACGTCTGACCTTTTGACATCAATTATTAAATAATTTTGTACCAATATGGTTCAACTCTTTTATTTTTTTAATTCAAGGATCAAAGAGTTTGACTGGTATATCCATACATAAATTATACGGTTGTTACAAAATGAAATCTATGTTTCGCCATTAAAAGTAGCTGTAAAATTTAAATTATTAGTAACTAATTTAAAAAATGTGAATTTCTTTACATGGTGTTATAGATGAATTATTGTTATTTGAAAAAGATTGTAGTTTTGAGCAGTTATAAATACACACAAAATTATGTTATTTAACTTTGTTAAACAAAATTGGCACTAAAGTTTTCCTGCATTGTCTTATGCCTTCATTTTACCCTTACATTTTTAAAGGGTTAGAATTTTATCGTAACTATTTGTATTTTTATTTTAACTTATTCATGAACTGGAGAACAATGAACAAACAAGACACTATTCTAGACAGTTGAAATAGTAAGGAACTACATTTCAGTGTATATTTTACTGTCTAAAGGGTATGTGAGTGAGATCAGAAAAATGTCTTGTGCACATTGTGTGTTCGTGTGTTCCATAAAGTGTCCTATGTACAGCGTGATAAATTGTTTTGTGCATAGGGTGTGAATGATTGGTATCCAAAAAGTGCCTTGTGTATAGAGTGTGTAAATGGGGTCCATAAAGTGTCTTATGTATAGAGTGTGTAAATGGGGTCCATAAAGTGTCTTGTGTATAGAGTATGTAAACGGGGTCCATAAAGTGTCCTGTGTATAGGATGTATTTGAAGAATCCATAAAGTACATTTTGTATAGAGTGTGTGAGTAGGATCCATAAAGTTTCTTGTGTATAGGGTGTGAGTGGGAAGCATACAATTTCTTGTGTATAGGGTGTGTGAGTGGGATCCATAAAGTTTCTTGTGTATAGGGTGTGTTAGTGCGATCCATAAAGTTTCTTGTGCAAACAGTGTGTGAGTGAGATCCATAAAGTTCCTTGTCTATAGGATGTATGAGTGGGATCCATAAAGTTCCTTGTGTAAAGGGTGTATGAGTGGGATACTTTAAGTTTCATGTGTAAAGGGTGTCTTGTGCATTAGGGTCTGTGGATGGGATAATCAAGTAAGTTTATTGTGTATTAGGGTCTGTGGGTGGGATAATCAAGTGCCTTGTGCATTAGGGTCTGTGGAGATGAGATCATCAAGTGGTGTTCAGGGTGTGTGGGTAGGATTATAATGTATCTCATGCAGCGGAGCATGTGGTTGAGATAGTGAAGTGTCTTGAGTGTGAGATCATCACGTGACTTACATTTGAAACATACGTTTGAGGTAATTATTTGTGGTTCTATATGTGAGGTCACAAAATTCCTTGTTAAAGCAATGTTTGTTGAGTTTATAGCGAGTTTATTAAGCATTTTGGTGTTTGTAGTGCGTTGTAAATACAAGGCAATGTGTACCAACTAGACTAACTTATTAGTAAGGGGTTTTTTTTAAATAAAAATGTTAAATATTAACCAGGTCATCTAATATCACTTTATATAGATCTCATTTATGACCAAGTGTTCAATATTTTCTTAATCGCTTGGTTTGTTACAGATGGACTTTGGGGCTGTTCCGAGTAGGCAACAAGAGGGATTTAGAAATAGAAGATCTCTATCAACCCCTAAAGGAACACACATCTACCCTTTTGGGAGACTCAATTGATAAGTTAGTATTCTAGTTATACACAAAAATAATAAATTGATTAATTGAAGAAAATCAAATTCGAGATGTTTGTTACAATTGCAATCAATCAAAAAAATTTTGAAAAGGGTCAGTCAATTACTCCTGGTTTAGTGACACTTTCTAGAAAAGGTATCTTAGTTTCTTATAAAGATTACATTTGCACATTCAGTCTCGCTTACTATTTACCTGCAACATTGTAAATTCTGCTTTAAATAGCAGAAAGAGTGAGTTCAGCCAAATAAGAATTATTCTTTATGTATTGGTGAAGAGATGACTTTTTCATTGAGCAGGGGATTGAGAAGAGCTCCACTACTGATGCAGCTAACATGGTGTTGTAGTAATTGGAGAAACAAAGTATAGTGCCACTACTGACTCAGCTAATATGGTGTTACAATAACTGTGGGATTGAGTATAGTGCTACTAATTACTCAGCTGGTGTTGTAGTAACTTTGGGATTGAGTATAGTTTGAGACGTATCCCCCACCAAAACTGGAAGTACTGGGGGATGGCTCAAAACCAGACAGACGATAGGATTACGGGTGACAGTCAGAGGGTTAAATTACATCTCGGCAGCTGAGTAATACTAATTTATTACAAAAAATTAATTTTGGCAGAAGGCCACAATATCAAAATTACACTCAAAGTAACAAGAAAACCAAAATTAACAAAAATTACAAATAATACACAGAATCAACAAAAGCTACAGAAACCTAAAATTTACAAAACCGACGTGCCTATCTGCAGAGTTACCGGAATTTTTAATAAAGTTTTTTAAGAAAAAAAATTTACATTGAACAAATTTATAAAATTTGAACAAAACAAATAACCGGCAATTTAGCCCACATCCCATGATTCCACCCAGGCCAGGGAGTCAGCCAGAATCTCTGGGCAGCTCCGAATTAAATAAAAGTAAAAACGTTAATAAATAATCCCCTTTTTGTGAATATTTAAAAATTAAGAAAATAAAATATAGCATGGTACCGTTCAATCAAAAATTCACTTCAATAATACAACTAACAAAATAAATAATATTAACAAACTTAATAATTAGGCCTAACAACAAAATAAATAAATAATACCATAATTCAAACAATGGGGCCTAACAAAATACAATTTTTAAAAAATATAACAATAAAATTAACTAATTAAAGATTAATAATAACGGTAATAACAATAAGATCAAAAATAAATATATGTAAAAAAATATGGCTGTAGTGTAGAAAAACGTTTATGGGCAGTTCCTAGGCCTCATTTAATTGCTCCGCACAACTTTTTTTTCTTCAAGATTAACACCCCCAGCTCAGCCACTGGGAATAAAAAGGAACGCACTGACCTGAGGACTGAAGAACCCCACCCAAAGATGTAGAGGGGGCAGCGGGGTAAAAACTTGGCTCTATCACATGGTCCCCAGACCAGGCTAGCAGTAGAGATGGCAGGACTTCGTCCGGACGGCAGGCTGAGGGATCAACGTCCCACTCAAGGACCCTGGACTGCACAGCCAAACCACAGCACATTTAGCTCAGAGTACATCCAAAACAAAATAATAACACAAAAACAACAACATAATAAATAATACAGAAAATAAATAATCTTACAATAAATCTTAAAAACGTTTAAATAAAATTTAATCAACAGTGAAACAAGAAAAAAATATATCTGTTCCTATTATCTTTTTGTGGATAATTCTACCTACAATAAATAGGTTTAACAGATTTTTTTTCTTTTAAGGAAATACCTTACAGGATACAACAAGGTTGAACAGGTAGAATAGGTTATATTGTCAAAGAACATAAATATATTAAAAAGGTAGCTTGATATAGAAAATGATATAGAACTAACATGAAACCTAAAACATAAATATAATATAGAAATGAATGATACAAAAATAACATTGAGCACATGGGCTCGAACCTAGGTTGACAATCATCTAGACAAAGGACACAAACAATCTAACAATATACTAAAAATAACAAATAATGATGGTGATTATTATATAAACAACATATTTTCACCAAAAGTGTGATTAGGTATTTGAAATAACAAAATTGAAAACTTACGTTTAAAGAGCCTTAGCCGGTCATCGTTGAAGGTACAGGTGGCTGAAGGAAACAGTCAGACAGGACAACCTGACAGACCAAGAGATGAAATCACGGAAAGACCAGAGTCCGAGCCAACGGCCTCGAAAGTAAACTAATCGACACGTAAGAGTGATCTCAGGCAGCCTGGCAAACCACAACGACAAGTAACCAAAAATGTACCAGTCAAACGACCTGGTACAAGTTGCACTTCTGACTCAGCTAAAACGTGTTGTAACCTTGTTTGAGGCTGAGCTGATGCTTATATAGCAGTCTTGGGTTAGATCATAGCCGTACAAGAGATCCTTGTTTTGTTTGATCTCTTCCTTTAATCCCAACTAACAGTAGTGATTAGCCATTATATTGACCCTATTGTATCTCCAACAATAAACATAAATTTATATATTATGTTGATGGTTTCAAGTATAAATTTAGCCAATTTTGAAGAACAAGAGGAAGTTTAATGTGCTGTATTAGACAGAAGATAGTGTTGTAAAATAGGCAAATATGCAGGAAAACCCTATTAAGTAAGAGAGGTTGCATCCAATAGTGCACTATATTGTTTCGAGTTAGTTTGTGGAGTAGTTATATCCAAAGTAGTTATATCTGCCAAATGATGACAGGGCCCGCAACTTTCAGTCCTTTTCTTGTCCCCCCAAATTCTCAAAGATAAACATAGTAATTATTAATACAAATGTATGAAGATGTACATAATTTGTAATCTTTATTTAACCAGCACTGAGGTGTTCCTTGCAGCTATAAGAAAGCGACCTATCTTTCATTTTCCTCCGTGACAACTCTTGATTCAACTTTCATAAGTTTTTGTGACATTGATGAATGTTTATTTTGGCAGGGCATGGCAAGAGGAGTGCTCACGAGCAGCAGCCAAAAAAAGGGACCCAAGTCTGTTGCGGGTTCTATGTTGGATGTTTGGACATTACATGATACTCTACGGTTTCATCATGATTTTTACAGAGAATGTGATAAAGTAAGGCATTGCATTTTATTAAGTATCTACTCAAAGATTTAACAGTGTAGACTCTTGACTAATAATAGGCCTTGAATAGGTCAAGTCAGGAAGTTAAAAACATTTTTTTAAGAAGTGAGAAAAGAAATTATGAAATCACATAAGTAGAAGACTACTAATTTGCTTCTATAGTACAGTACATTCTGTATTATTTGATTTTTTGGGAGGAAATGAAACATAACTCTTTCACTTTTTTCTCTCCAGCACTACTTAAAAATGCCTCATTTTCCCGATAGTCTTTCAAATTCCTCTTGTAAATTAGCTTATTTTCTTATGCCTACTATTAAGAAAATTAAATATAACTTTTTATGTGCTTTCTACATATTGGTTGCATACATCTCAAGATGTGACTCTGAATTTGATGCTTTTTTTTGCTAAAAAATCCAAAACGTAAATATTTTACCATGTACGGAAGATATTAATACCAAGATATTGTTTCAACGAAAATTAAACAAAGTTATATTCTTATTATTGTAAAAAGAGGAAACAAAATAAAAAAGTTTCAACAACATTCCTATTTTGAACCTCTGTCATGGGCAACAACAGGTTTTTGTAAATAACTCCTGAGTCTTTGTAAATAAAGACCCTCAATTTATTTTCAAATGGGAAACATCTCTAGTTTTTGTCATTTTCTGTTTGAAAAACTAATTAGATAACGTTATGGATTTTAAAAATCTTAATAAAATATTGTTAAAATGGTATAGTAGAATAACTTTATTTGGATCCCTTAGCTAACAGTGTTATATTTTGTTAGAAAGGTAATAAAATTGGTTACTAAAAAAAAAAATACTGTATAGTAATTTGACTTGCTCTTTGTAATCTTCAAGTCTGCATTGTCTTTCCTACTCATTTGGAGAGGATGACATTACCAACTTGACATAAAATGGTTTGATTCTTATCATAAGAGTGATTGTAAACCATACCCAACCATACACGTACAGTGGCGTTGAACCACTTACCCGCCCACCCACACATACACGCACAGTGGTATTGACCCGCCCACCCACCCATACATGTACAGTGGTATTGACCCATCCACCCACCCATACATGTATAGTGGTATTGACCCACCCATACACGTACAGTGGTATTAGTAGACAAAGAAAAGAGGGCAATTTATAATTCAACAAGCCCTTATTTCAAGGAGAAATACTTGGTCTCAAGGAAATGAAGGTAGTAGGATTGATGATCAGAGCGAAATGTTCCCTGACCTCTTCCTCAAATCAAAACAATTGCTGAGAACACTCTTCGAATGTCGATTCGAATTGTGAAATCACACCTTTACGCTCCTGTATCTCATTCTTCTCACTGAACCATTTTATCTAACACCAGGCTTCCTCGTCCTAACCACCGGCGTACAACTTGTACATTATTTCATCATTCCTCCAACAAAATCCACCATAGTATTCATCAAATATCGTATTGAATGGCATCCTTTGTCGTCAGACAGTCCACTTCAATAGTGGAAAGTACTAACAAAATTTGTATTCCTAAGGATAACAAGGCTAAATTATGCTTAACTTTATTTTAAAATCGATGGAACAAAAATCTATCCACTAAAATATTATTATTGTAATCCCACCAGTTTATTGACAGGGAATTGGTACAATTGTTACTATAAATTAATAGATTCCAATGATTATTGAAGGATGCTTAGTTAATTGTAGGGCTCATTGTTGAACCCAAGTTATAGAGACTTAGCGATATTTGCCAAATATTTATTGTAGTAAATTTTTATAGCAGCTTTTTTATGTTTTATTTTTACTGTGTGCTATTAATTTTGTTTTTGTGTTATTGGAAGTCTTTGAATGAGTTTCAATTCAACTTCAATCCCAATCAGAGGCAAGCAAATTTTTATAGAAATCACCTGATAACCATCAACTGATCTTTTGTCATTGGGCATTAATTGATGATCTTTTTAAGGATTAGTCGGCCTTAATTTGCAAAAAAACACCATCTTCGTTCTGACACACTCACTTAAAATTAGTATTTTTCAATATTTTGACACTTGCATCTTAAGAATAAATAAGTAAATAGACCATGAAAACCTTGTAAATAGTTAAGTTTTTCATATATATATATATATATATATATATATATATATATATATATATTTCCATGTCTTGGCCTATGATTTATATAAAGTGATTTACATAAAGATATGTATTCCTGGTCACATAATTTTTATTTATTCACTTAAATTTACATATTAAAAATACAAAGGTATTATACAAAATAAAATAAATACAAATAAAAATACAAAATAAAAATCAATATTATACAAGTTGTTTACTGATAGATCTGATTTTAACAGTCTTACTTATAATATTAGTCTATTTGTGCACCGTGCTAGGTTCAAACAATATATGAAACTTCTGTATGTTTGTGTATACAAGACATGTTTAAACAACATTGCATTTATATTCAAGAGTGCTTCTATATATTTGGTTTCTAAAATTGAAAACGGGAACAGGGTAATTTTGACCTAACTACATTTTACAAATGAAAATAAACAGCTGATTTATGTGATATCCAAATCATATCCTGTAAGTTTATTACAGTGATTAGATGAATTTTATTTATGAAACAACTGTAAGTTACTTTATTTAATAAAAACTAAGTAAACATTCAGCCTTGCTTTAAATTCAATGATAACTCTTTATATCCATAATAGTTTATGTATCAGACAAAGCCACATTTAAGTGTGGCCAGGTTTACCTAGTCGGTTATAATAACACAGTCTAACATCATGCAGCGTAACACTCTGTAAAAAATTGGCGACAAGCACGAGCAGCCAACATCAGCGCATATTTTTACACAGTTTACATCGACAGCTTTTATCAGTAAAATTCAAATAACTTACGTCTATAATCTGTAATATCACTTTTTCTATTGATATTATTCCACTTCTTTGCAAGATACAGTGCAATACAACGGTAATGTGGTGCAGTTGTAAGCTCCTGCTACTAGTAGGAGCGCCATCTCCACAGCACTGCAATGGGACTGTCGTGACAGTTTGTTATTAGATTGTAATAATAAATAACAGTGAATATCCTATGCTGTAAAGATAGTTAATGAATCAATAAGCAACAGCAGAGAACAAAAACAAATATATAAATACGTTACAAAATCTGTGACAAAACTGGTAATTTGATTTATTGATCAAACTATTTTGATTTTGTTAGTAAATTATAAAAAGCTAAATTTTTCCTGTACATGAATTTCAATTTCATAAAAAGATGCGTTTATAGTCGTACTTTTATTCCTTATGTTTTCTAGTTTACGATGATGCATGAAATTTTAAAATTCATTTACTTATGTATTTCTTAGTATGCTTATTTATGTGCATATTACACTCTTAAATTCATTTAAGAGCACTGATATTTGACAGTGGAAGTGTAGTCAATCCATGTGATATATGGTGTAGTAGTTGTCTCTTCACTGATAAGCCTGATAGTTGAAATTTATTATTTGACACAAACCCACGTTAATGGTGTGTGAATATCACATGCATAACAGATTTCCACCACATTCAGTCACCTGATCATGTATACAGTCTCTGCTAGTTTCTAAATTGTCTTTATATGTACATGCAGTAAGTTATATGTTAGATTGCTAGTGCGCTGTTAAATTAATTTAATTTAATTATTGATAATCGTTCTAATGTGAATTAAAAATAAAATACATTGCTCACTGTAATTCATGTGTATAATTAATCATAATGTAATTTAAACATTATAAAAGTAAATGAAACTTATTTATACATTTTACATCAAATTAAAACATTTTATATAATTTAATTATTTTCTAAATTATATGATTTATAAAATATAAATAAAAATCTTCATTGCATTGCACATTGTTTTAATAATATTACTTATTTTCAATATTGTTTATGAGACAAATAAACTATGTATGAATACACATTACAAAAATACATACATATTTACAAAAAAAATACATAGTTTTTTTGTACAGCTATTGCAAATTTTAGTCAGATTAATTATGAACAGGATCTTAATAAAACAGCATTCTATGTCCAGTAATAGTGTAACTAACAGACCTGATTGTACATTACAGCACGTCTCTGCTGGAGAGGAACTGTGTGGGAGAAGTTTCCCGTCTCACTACCTGCCCCACACACCATTTAGATTGGGTTTATGTTTACTTGTGTTAATATCATGGCTAAATTATACAAATTTACAAAATTAACAAGTAATAAAAAAGATATGTGAAATTAAATGTTTGACAGAAATGAATAATATTCTATAAAAACAGTTGTGCTTATTGCTTTGTTTGTTTCAGACTTTTACAACCAATTTTCTTAGCGAAGCTGCTTCAGTATTTTATGCTAAAGAATGGGCCGGTCAGCAAGGATGAAGCATATCTCTATGCATTAGGTATTTTTCTCTGCTCTGCCCTGACTGTGTTCATAGTCCATCCCAAGGTCATGGGTCTCCTACATGTTGGTATGAAGATGAGGATCGCATGCTGCTCACTAATTTATAGAAAGGTAGTATTTAAATGGAATGCCACATTTTTTTAATCCTCTAATGGTTCATTCTAACACTCGTTGCGGTTACGCCTGTTTTGCTAGTGTTGCAGCTTTTATTTCAAAAAAATCATAAACTATGATTTGCAATAAAAAGAATATCAAGTAGCACATTTCCTTGTTCAGTATGAAATAAAGAATTAGGGATAAAATATTGCAACTGATTTAATTAGAAATTTAATAATTGCAACCCCTCTACAAATTACATAAACACCAGAATATATAAATACATAGTACCATATGTACAATTATGTATATTACACATATATAAAACCTAATACAGTAGAGTTCCACTAATCTGAACTTCAGTAATCGGAAAATTCACTTAATCTGAAACAGAATTTGACAACAGATTTTGCAAAAATCAAAATGCAGTCACTGTAACAACCACTACTTTTATACCAAAAATTTACAAAAATATATTTCAAGTATTGAACTGTTAATAAACTTAAATATAATATATCAGTTAAATATCAGTTAAATTTCTTTGCTTTAAAGAAGAATTCCCATGCCTCGAAACTAAATTACGTCAGCATCTCAAAACATGCTAGCCACTGGGGTCGAGTTGGGGTGTTGCTCTACGTAGCTTAGTGTGAGATCAAATGCAGCCAGAGCGTCTGTATGGGTTATAACAAAACTGATACGTGAACACACGAGTTCAAACTGTTGATAAGAGACTGACAGTGGAAATTGGGAACAGTGCTTTCTGAGGTAGGGTGAGAATGCCAGAAATATGCACACAACTTCCGTCAGCTGATTACGTGACATAGTAACGAATGCAATGGAATCAAGTAGCGCTGGGGCTGGGATCGATTTCCGCTAGTGAATCCAACTTTTTGTCTTGAAAAATGGTGTTTGATCTTACATTTCAGTTGAATGTATTCTTCTATTAAAGAGTTCATTCACCTTTTTATAATCATAGGCTATAATTGCTTTCAAAACTTAAGTACTGTACTTAATGTTAGGCATATTATTTTTGTTATGTTTTATCAAAAGAGCGTTTAAGAAAATTTGTTTAATCCAAACAATTCAGTAATCCAAAATGGGTTTGGTCCTAATTATTTCGGATTACCGGGACTTCACTGTAATTGCACCAGTAAAAAATGTCTTTGCAATGTAGTATGAGCAACTAGATTTTGTAAAAAAATGATAGAATTATACAAATAAATTGTCTAAAGCGATAGATTAGGAATAGTAGAGTGGAACAATATATTATATGCGATTTTTACGTTACAAATAAGCCAGATGCTGTTGTTTATTTACAACTATTTCTAGTCGTCGGAACTGACGCATAACCTACCAGACATGCACATTGACGTTGGAAAACAGACGCGTAACCATTTGAGGATTAAACAACCTGGATTACAATATTTTAGTAGTCTTTGAAGCTGGCCTTCCTTCTTCCTTACTTGCTTTCAAACTTTGTTAATGGAGTCTTTCAAATTTAATTTATTCCACTAAAATATATTTTTAATTTAAGAACACAAAAATGTTTGTCAATTTTTAAAATTTTACTGTGTTTTTTGAGTTTGATACTACTGCTGGATACTGCATTATTATTATTATTATCACTGTAAGAATAATTGTTGAGAACCTTATGGATAAGGATTGTTTGTGATTAAGGATAATTATTGATAATTGTGTATCATTATTGTGATGCAGCATGAATCACTTCTTTGTTTGTTGCAATCTTTGTGGATAAGGATTATACTTAACCCTTTCCACTCTTATGTCGGATGCTGTCCAACATCGTAATTTAGCCGTTTCACTCGTATGTTGGATGGCGTCCGACACGGCAATGACACAAGTTTCGTTTGGTTATCGTTGTTCCCAATTTGTGTTGCTATCATGCGGAAACTAAATGAACTACAATCTGTCGTCATAGGAACTGGAATGTGACGTGATGTTATTGTTATTCTTTCTTGTTTATTCTAACCTTCAGTTCGATGTTTCGTTAGTTGACACTTGACAGTAGTGTAAAAATGTCGGCTCATAGTAGTCCAAATCTTACAGATGCTGAAGTAATATGACAATTACAACGTGATTTATCATATGGTGAATCAATTGAAAATGAAGATGTTGGTTACAATGAAATAATTCTTTCAACATTAGAAAATATCTAAGAAAGTGACAGTACACAAGTAGGCCAAACTGTAAATAGTGGTGATGGTGATATATAATATTTGAACGATATCATACTATATTACAAAAAACTGTTTAGTTAATTTTTGTTTCCTTTCCATTCTATCACATAAAATATACATTTATGTGTTTAAATTCATTTTATAATATTTTAATTATTGCATAAACCTCACAAATACTGAACCCCTTCTTACTACTGAAAATACGTAATATATTACGATCTGAGGGGGCAAACATTTAAAAAAATATTCGAGTGGAAAGGGTTAGCGATAGTTATTGCTAATTTTGTATCATTATTGTGATACAGTATGAATGACTTGTTTGTTGGGATCTTTGTGAATAGGGTTTATACTAAATGACTAGATGCGCAAGTTGGGGGCTTCGCCCCCCATACCCCCACTTCCTAAGTCAATCATGGTTGCTACCCAAGTATATCACAGAATCTACCCAAGTAGACAACGGATGCTACACAAGTAAATAAAGGATGCTAGCAAATTAGATCACTGGTGCTACCAAAGTATATCACGGATGCCACCCAAGCAGATCAAGGATGCTACCCAAGTAGATCATGGATGCTGCCAAAGTAGATCACAGATGCTACCCAAGTAGATCATGGATGCCACCCAAGTAGATCAAGGATGCTACCAAAGTAGTTCACGAATGCTACCTAAGTAGATAACGTATGCTACCCAAGTAGATCACGAATGCCACCCAAGTAGATCAAGGATGCTACCAAAGTAGTTCACGAATGCTACCTAAGTAGATAATGAATGCTACCCAAGTAGATTATGGATGCTACCAAAGTAGATCATGGATGCTACCAAAGTAGATAACAGATGCTACCCAATTAGATCACGAATGCTACCTAAGTAGATAACGGATGCTACCCAAGTAGATCATGGATGCCACCCAAGTAGATCAAGGATGCTACCAAAGTAGTTCACGAATGCTACCTAAGTAGATAACGGATGCTACCCAAGTAGATCACGAATGCCACCCAAGTAGATCAAGGATGCTACCAAAGTAGTTCACGAATGCTATCTAAGTAGATAACAGATGCTACCCAAGTAGATCACGAATGCTACCCAAGTAGATCATGGATGCTACCAAAGTAGATCACCAATGCTACTAAAGTAGATAACAGATGCTACCCAAGTAGATCACGAATGCTACCCAAGTAGATCATGGATGCTACCAAAGTAGATCACCAATGCTACTAAATTAGATAACTGATGCCACCCAAGTGGATCACGAATGCTACCCAAGTACATCACCGATGCTACCAAAGTACATTACGAATGATAACCAAGTAGATCACTGATGCTACCTAAAGTAGATGACGGATGCTACCGATGTAGATTACGGATACTAAATAAATTGATTAAGGACGTTTACCTAAGCTGATAAGGAAGGCAATCCAAGTTATCCATGATTGCTTCTCATGTTGATGACAGATGGCTACCCAAGTGATCACGAGTGCTACCCAAGTGATCACGAGTGCCACCCAAGTGATCACGAGTGTCACCCAAGTGATCACGAGTGCTACCCAAGTGATCACGAGTGCTACCCAAGTGATCACGAGTGCCACCCAGGTGATCACAAGTGCCACCCAAGTGATCACGAGAACCACCCAAGTGATCACGAGTGCCACCCAAGTGATCACGAGTGCCACCCAAGTGATCACGAGTGCTACCCAAGTGATCACGAGTGCCACCCAAGCTGATCACGGTTGCTACTCAAAGTCAATCACAGGTGCTACCAAATATGGTCACGGCCACTGCTTTAGTTAATAACGGTTGGTTATTCAAGTTGATCACAAGTCCAAGTTGATCACGGATGCTATCCAAGTTGGTCATGGATGGGTTCCTGAGCTGATCATTGTTGCTACCTAAGAAGATCAATAGTTTTTCTTTTAATGCTTATATAAAGTAACTTTCAATCCCTAAAGTTGACTCATATTTATTATAAATATGGAAATATTGAAATTTTTCTGTGGTCGACTTGATTAAATATACCTTCAGTCCAAATTTCAAAATTTTACGACATTCCCACAAATTGGGTGAACATTTATGTCAGTTAGTGATCCTAATCCAGCTCTATATTAGAGTGATAACTCAGTTTTCTGGCTATCCAAGCTAATCACGGGCGTTACCCAAGTATATCATGGTTTCTTGGCAAGCTGATCAGGGGAATAAGGTTGATTGTGAGTGGCTACCCATGTTCTTCCATAATTGGCTACTCTAGTTGTTGATTGGTGGATATTCAGGTTGATTACATAGCTACCCAAGCTGATCATTATTACTAACCAATTTGATCATTGGTGGCTATTATTGTAGAATAAACTCTGCCTATAACATCGCTGAACAAAGCTATCTGAAAGTAAACCTCAGACATAGATCACTTATAGTATGAATCAATACAAAGTATTACTATTAACAAAATATGTAAAATTGAGTATATTAAACTGATAAAGATATCAAGGACCTGCACATAACACATATAATAAAAAATAAGTAAATACATATAGCACTTGAATACAATGTATTTAGTACCTTCCACAAAATCAAAATCGGCCACATTATGCATATTGACACTTAAAACTAATAAATTACTAACATATGTTAAACTAAAGTAATGATAAAACCAACTAAATACACAGTTTCAAAGTGGTGAAGTGGCGCACAATGACAACCGTTCGGCTCGACAGTAGCTGCATGTATATGCGCTTGTGGCGTTGGGCGGCGCAGCGGAAATGTACACTACCAGACAAAAACCAGTCTCGTAGTGATTGACGGGCCAACAAAAGGTCACGAGTCGCACAATATGTCTCTCATGAATTACTGCCCATAACTCAAAAGCACTACCGAATTAAATTAGAAACATTATTACGTGTATATGCGCTTACAGCGTTTAGAGCAAAGTCAATATTTGTGGATTACTCAACCTTCTGATTGAGTAATCCCTACAGGTAAATAGGAATTCTGAGTAAATAGCACATTGGTAAACTGCCGTTAACCAAAGACTTATAGTGTACGTTGTTAATTTTTACCAGAACTTTAACATCTGTAAGTAAAATAAGTAATGTTTTCAACTAAAGAAATAAAAACCATCATCTTTTTCATTAAAAAAAAATGATTTGAGACAAAAAAATTTTTAATGAAAAAACTGAATACATATTCTCACCAGTACTGTGATACTACTGGTAGAATTGTTGGGATGTTGGGTAACTAACCCAAAACGTGTGTAAATCATGATTGAATTGACCAATAACAGACAGACAGCAACATGTCCACTGATAACTTCAATGGTATCTTGTAATATGGCAGTGGATATAACTGTACATGACACCCATCATTTGTGATAACTTTTGGCATTCTTTAACCGTATATGGTATAGGACAAATTATTGTTCTATGATACTAATATATCAGTTGTATATGGTTTGCGATCACTTTATATCTAGTAAAAGTGAAACTGACTTTTTTAGACTCACTTGCACTGAATTGGGACTTAAAATACACACTGACACTTCTGAGACAAACTTGTCTCGTATTGAGGTGTGACTTACAAGACACCCCCTGAGACACACTTGTATTGAACTGTAACTTACAAGTCATCTTCATCAAAATAAAAAATTATTTTTCTCTAAATCAAAGAACAACATAAAAAAATTAAAATACAACTGATAATGATCGTCTCATGGGCTAAAGCCTGTGTGAGAGGATCTTCATACTTCTGAGGTCCACTTGAATTGAAGCGTGACTTATCACTTATCCAATCCAGGTGAGACCCACTTGGATTGAAGTGTGTTACAAGACCTCTTTGCATTGTTCAGATCTATTAATATTGAAATGTGACTTAAAAACTCTTATGTACACATTTCAAGATTTAAAACTCCTATGTTTTTGAAGTGTTAACAATTCAAAGCTATACGTCACATTTTTTATGTTACTTATCTTATTGTTAGAATAATAGAGCAAAGTTTAAATTAAAATGATAATAATTATTGTAACTTTTATTAGAATATTAAAATGAAGTAGGCCTTGTCCAACTATTTACTAGCTATGATTTAAGATTTATTTATTTAAATTTAATTCCCTGGCTATTGGGCTCTTAACCATCGAACTGCCCATTACATTTTTCTTTACCGGCCAGTAATTTTTTGTGCAATTGCAGACATTTTTTCAAAAATTCATAAAAAGTTGTAAAATAATATAATCCTACTTGTATGAACATTTTACTCACAATGAACTAGAATATCATACAATAACATAATATTTCATTTTTTTGATAACTTTTTTATGTCACCTGATATTTTGGAAAATGTTTTTTATAAACCCAAAAAATGGTTTAGGTTTACCTAGGAAACAATATAATATAGCTAAATTTAAATTCCAAGGTAGCCAAAACATTTAAAATTGTATCTAATGTAAGGAAACATAAAGGTACTATATGTTATTTGGGCCTTGAACAAATTATACAAATATAATCATATGTAGAACAATTTATGCAACAATGTGTTGCAATAGTAACACCAAAGACCTATTACTAATACTAACGTTTGTAGAAATACATGCTCTATAAAATAGACATTTTTAAAAAGTTGACTTTGGCGTTATCTGTTGTAAAAACAGTAATAATAATAATGTAAATATACATTTACAAGCATTATACATGTACCACAATGGCAGAAGCTATTACTTTACCAACTTGACTTTCCCAATAAGAGATTATACCCGACGGTGCAATGCGGCTGACATTCAGCTGTGTTGCACCGTTGGCACTTTGCCAACTCAATATTTTTATTATTATTTTCCACTGTTCCTTTTGTCTCAGAAACAAAAACATATGTCTGCAAACAGCAACTTTTCCCTATTCCAAATATGTTTGTATCATGTTACTATTGCTAATAGGTGTATTTTAATAAGTTATTAAGCTGGCAGGTGCTAACCGGCTAAAAATTAGCTGAGTTCCGGTCTGAGGGTTAATAAATAGCTCTTCCTCAGGAACATTCAACCTTATTTATTTCTTCTTTGAGTTCTTTATTGGATATTGTAAATAATTTAAGAAAGTCTCAAAAATTCCAATAAAATGCTTTATTATGTGAGGCCTTTCGCCTACAATGTAGGCATCGTCAGACATCAACATAAAATTCTAATTTTAAAACATTTGTTTACAAAACATAATAATGTAAATATTTAAAAATATGGTAGATTTTAAAAATATGGTAGATTTTAAAAATAATAAAATTTAAAGTGTGTGTATATAAATATGAATGTAAAGTAACTTTAAGTTAAATTATACTATATAAACGGAGAATTTTGAATGGGAGGAGGTTCATTATTTACAATTAGTGTGTTAAATTTGTTCATGTAGAATGTTTCTGATGCATCTAATAATTGATTTTTGTTAACTTGTTTTAGAACTTTAAATTTTGAAAAGTTTTGTCCTTTTTCTAGTGCATGTTTGGCCATTGCTGATTTTTCACATTGTCCATACTTAAAATTTGCTGTGTGTTCTTTGAATCTTGTTTTAATTTTTCTTTTTGTTTGGCCAATATACACCTTATCACGATTTTATATATTCCAGATTTATCTTCTTCATTTATTTTTGATTTTGGATTTTCTAATAGTTTTTTTACTTGATGACTTGTTCTGAACGATAAATTTATATTATGTTTTTTGAATATCTTCTTTGCTTCCTTTGAATATTCATTATAACAAACGGATTTCCAAATAGATTTTTCTTTAGGCTCAATTGGTGTTAGAGTTGTTATTTTATTTTTATTCATTGATATTGTCTTCTTTTGAATGATATTGTCAATTAATTTAGTTGGATATTCATTGAATTGAGCAATTTCTTTTATATTTAAAACTTCTTTTTTATAATTTTCTTTTGATGGTGGTGTGTTGAGAAGTCTATTAATTAATGAGTTAAAGACAGCTCTTTTTTGAGATGGTGGATGAAATGAACTATTCATAATAAATCTGTAATTTTGAGTAGGTTTTCTATAAATGTCGAAGTCAATCATTCCAGTTTCTAAGTTTTGTGTTAAAAGTAAATCAAGATATGGGATTGATAAATTTAATTCTGTTTCATATGTAAATCTTATAGTGTTGTAGAATGAATTAAGTTCGATAACAAATTTTGAGAGGTCTTGTTTCTTGTTAAAAACTGCAAAAACATCATCCACATATCTAAGCCAAATTCGAGGGAAAAAAGTCATATTTCTTTTTGCATTAATTTCAAACGAACTAAGAAATATATTTGCAATTAAACATGAAAGTGGGTTGCCCATTGCTGTTCCTTCTGTTTGACTGTATACTTATTTTCAAATTGGAAAGTATTCTGTGACATACATAAATTTATTAACAACATGTATTCTTTAATATCTTGATTTGTTAAATTTTGAGACGTTAACCAAGTTTTGGTAATTTCAAGAGCTTCTTTCATTGGGACATTAGGGTAGAGAGAAACTACATCAAATGAAATAAGATATTCATCTTCTTAGATTTTAACATTTTTGATTTGATCAATAAAATCATATCTATCTTTAACAGAAAAAGAATCATATTGATTAAATGATTTTAGTTTTTGAACAAGAAATTTAGAAATTAAGTATGTAGGTGAATCAATGCAAGAAACAAAAGGTCTCATTTTATTTCCTGGTTTGTGTATTTTTGGAAGACAGTATAATCTAGGAATTTTTGGGTTTGAGACTGTCAATTTTTTAATTATATCTTTATTGAGAATACTTTTACATTCCCGAAGTGTTATGAAAATGTTAATTAGATGTCTGACGATGCCTACATTGTAGGCGAAAGGCCTCACATAATAAAGCATTTTATTGGAATTTTTGAGACTTTCTTAAATTATTTACATTCAACCTTAGTAACAATAACTACACTCATTCCTCATTCACCTACAATCATCACACTCATTCACCCTTCACTCATTTCTTTACGATCGGCGTCTTCCAAATGAATAATAAATATGTTTTTGAACCCAATATAGTAACAAAAACATTGTGCAAATGCAATATCTAATTATATTTCTAGTGTTGAGCACTCAGATACAGTTTTATACAAAACTTATAAACCCATCTTAAGACTCAAAGCAGACATTTCCACTCACTTTACAGACCAATGACTTGTTAGAATCTGTTTTATACATTTGAAAATAATAATAAATGCCAAGGGATGATGTTATTTGATGAGTTGTTACTACCTATTACTTTACAACAATCTTTATACAGTCATTCTTTTCTCAGTGTACACTTTTAGTCTAAGTAAAATAATTTTTTTAGAAACTAATATGTATTAAATGTTTACTAGTTAGTTTATTAACTAACAGTTAACATCTTCAGTACGGATAACGGTATTGGGCATTGTGGTAGTGCCATGCTATGTGGGGCTGACGCCTGTCTGTGTGAAGCGTTCTTGATGCCACACTCTATTTCTCCGCCATTTCCTGAGTTTCCTTTTTATTCTAATGCAGTTAGTGACTTACCAAGCTCAGCAATTTAGGTTGTGTTACCCTAAACAGCAAACTTTTTATAATTTGTTTATTACAGTGGATGAAATGGACGATGACAGTTAGCATGACTATATTTGTTAAAATGGACGATCAAATAGTTAGTATGACAGTTAGCACTGATCATGGGTATATAACACTAGCCAACAGCCCTTGCTTAACTATAGGGTGGTTCCCTGAGCTAGCTGACTCTTCCCTCCGTCCTTCTCTCTAAACCATCACATCAATATAGTTTTATAGTCTAAAAAACCCTATATGTCTACTTTGAGGGAATGCAAAGTAGTGCAATCATGTCTGAGTTTGTTGAAATGATCTTAAACATTTCACGATAAAAACAAAACTATTCAAGCTTTTTTGTCTGAAATAAATTTTTAAATTAATGCCAATGATTCTCTTATGGAAAAAAGAAAATGTTGAGAGGTTGTTTCTACGCTTTAGAATGTAATTTCGAAAAATGATTTTTTAGTAGGTCTCTATGATACAAAAACTTAACTTCTCTCCAAATTTCATAAAAGATTTTCAATGGTTTCGGAGATTTCGTGATAAATGAGTGCATTATTTTTGGATTTTATATAGTAAGATTTCATCAGGTGTGAATTTGTTAGTAAGATATTACTTTTTACCACTAATTTTATATGTATTTGTATTTAAGTCATAATCATGTACATGCAAGGTCATAAAAACACAAATAAATTATCATAATATTCAAAATGTTTACAGCTGGTTTTAAATTTATATTATTAATATATTTATTTTACTATTCTCTGTCTGGAGGCTACACTTGAACTAACTACTATAATAAATTTAACTAGACTTAAACATTTCTTTTGCTTAGGTTTTATAAACTTGGGAAACATTGATTTTAATGATAGCATTTAACACTTTAATTAATGTCAACAATTTAATTGTATTTGTCTGTGTTTCAGGCCTTGAGACTTAGTAAGACATCTCTGGGACAGACCACTGTTGGCCAGATTGTTAATCTCATGTCTAACGACGTCAATCGCTTTGACTTGGCATCTATGTCCTTAAACTTCCTCTGGATAGGGCCTATGCAGACTGTCATCGCCCTTTTCCTGTTATGGTCTTTTATTGGTTTCTCTTCAGTTTTGGGAATATGTGTTCTACTTGCATTTATACCTCTACAAGGTAAGTACTCCTTTATACTCAGATATGAGATGCCGGCTCAACTTTGTGCATACAGTAGAAACCCCATTTTCCGTCAGGGGTCGGGACCGAGGCCGTGACGGATTAGAGAATAGACGAATTAGAGAAAATTCACCCACTCACACTTATATTACTGGAAACTTGTTATTAGTACTGACGCACGTTAAATTTTAATGCGGTATAGTACATATTGATTAACGAAATGAGAATGAAAAGGTTAGAAAAAAAGTCATGTTACAGAATTTATATACTGCAGATCACAATTACGCTTTTATTACAGTAGGCCTAGTTTTAATGTAAAACATAAGCTTGTACATTATGTAATGAGCACAAAAATTAATTATCAACATTTTTAAAATTAAAATGCAGCACAGTGTAATATATTAAAGTCCAGTTCCCACGGCCAGTGTTTTCGCAGACATCAGGTGGCCCAATGTCACTACAGGGATAGTGTGTCACCTGTCTATCATCAGACATGACCGTTCCAACGGCCCGTGACCTGTGTAGGCATCACGGCTTAAAACTTCATCTCCAACCACAGGCCTTTGTAGTGCTGCCTCTTTCACCATGTTGTACGGGATCTGTTCAGGCAGCCCCGGACGGCCTGTCCGTACGTCAGGCGTACACAGGCAAGCTGTTCCAACGACCTGTTATCTGGTAGACAGCCTCGCCTTACGGATGACAGGCCGTTGGAACTAGGCTTATGAGGGCTAGATGGCAGGAGGGGAAAATTGTTTTCTTCCAGACGAATAAGTCATATGGCAACTGTCATATTGTGGCGTGACGAACCCAGACACTGACGGATAACAGAACCTGGCGGAAAATAGGGTGACGGACAATCGGGTTTTCACTGTATTTTAAGGTTAATATGAATGACTACATGAGTTACTGGTTACAAACTGAGTTAGGCTTATGCTCAGAAAGGGAACATTTATTAATATTCCAATAGCAACGATAACTAAGGGACCTACAGCTATGCGTAGAATTCTAACCGCCTAGTATTGGTCTGATTTTCAGCTGATTGGCACTCAGTAAAGTTCTCTCCTACACAATATCCAAACACTGCCTACTACTGAACATGGACACTCTAGACATCTGTATTAATGTTGTGATCTCTTTTTTTTATAATTTTGATTAGATTAAAATATTAATGTACTGTGTAAAATAAATATTACTTTTTACTTAAGGCTAAGAATAAATACAAAAACAGCTGTTTAATTAAATGAAAGGAATGTATTAACCCTTTTCACGCCATAAGCGAGTCTACTCGCGAGATAAAATAAACCTATAACGCCATAAGCGATGTATCTCGCAAGGTCACGATATTAACGTTAGCATAAAAAATAATAGCCGAGAATACTCCGAACATAGTAGAATAACTGCCTATTGTTGTCTCTTCACCTGCACTAATGGGTACTAGCAACATCCGGTCTTTATCGATCGATAAAACCGGTTATACAGCTGACTCATTGTTTGACGGCTGGCGCCCTAGCGCCCAGTGCGAGTTTGTCCGCGGCCAGCAGTTGTTGTTTGTTTACTAACCTCACATCGTGTCTTTGCTTTTACATCAACAGTTGGGTTTTTATTATGTGTTTTGGTAATATCGTGGTTGTATATATTGTGTAAATAGACTAGAATAAGTGTTGAATAGTGACATTGACTTGTATATATTGTGTAAATAGAATACCTGTAAATAATATTGTTGTTTATTATGGCCAACCCGGACGACGCAAATTTTGATGAATTTGTTCTCGGTGTTATGGATGCGTCATTTTCAACAGTAGTTGACGTGGTTGAGGAAGATGAGCAAGAGGATATTAATTTACATAATGTAAGTGAAAGTGACGATAATTATAGTGACTCTGAACAAAATCAAATTCAGCCGTCAACTTCAGGTACACAAAACCATTCTTGGATTGATGTTACTGTCAATGATCCAGGTCCTAGTCACACAATACCTATTTATGATGTAAATATTGGACCAAACCTACCATCAACATTTACTGTAGATTCAACACCAATTGAATATTTTGAACTTTTCTTTAACAATGATATAATTACTCACATTGTTCAAGAAACCAACATGTATGCAAATAAAAAAATACAACAACATGTGTCCCCACAATCCAGACTGTCAAGATGGAATAACATAAATTTACAAGATTTGAAAGCCTTCCTTGGTGTTATAATAAACATGGGCCTAATTCCGATGAATTCTATTGAGGAGTACTTTAGCACAAAACTAGAATCTCGTATTCCATTTTTCAGTAATGTATTTTCCAAAAATGAGTTCCTCAACATTTTTTGTCAACTTCATTTTACACATGATCAAGGTCAGGGTGACGCTAGAGAAAAAGGTTTTCTAATAAAGCCTATTGTTGATCATATTAGTAGTATGAGTAAATTATTTTATACTCCAAGTAGTAGGGTTGCTGTAGATGAAAGTACTATATCTTTCAAAGGCAAAGTAAGTTTTAGGATATATAATCCACAAAAAACCAACAAAGTTTGGTATGAAGCTCTTTGTCATATCAGACTGTGCAAATGATTATATATATGACTTCATTCCCTACTTTGGGAAACAAGAAATCACATCCAATTCAACACTTCTGAAAACTACACAGATAGTCAAATCTTTGTGTCAATCAGTTATTTTGAAGGACCCTAGCAAACCTACAACTGGCTTACATGTATATACTGATCGATACTACACTAGCCCTGAGCTAGCAAGGGAACTGCTTAGTTTAGGTTGTTTCCTTACAGGTACTGTTATGCCAACAAGAGTGGGAATGCCTCCTAATGATTTGAAAAAAAAATGAAAACTAAAAAATTTAAAAAGGGAGAAGTCCTTGCTCAAAGAAAAGATAATACTCTGGTAGTTTCTTGGAGAGATAAAAGAACTGTACATATGCTAACTACGAACAATAAAGGTAGTAGGTCTGATATGACTGATGTACAAAGTAAGTGGCCAAATAGACCACCAACATCCAAACCAAATGTGGTCGTAGACTACACAAAACACATGGGAGCAGTAGATCGAAGCGATCATTTTATATTTTCATACCAATTTATGAGGAGAACACGTAAGTGGTACCGAAAAACATTTTTTTGGCTGTTAGAGGTAGGCATTGTAAATTCATACATATTGTACAAGGAAATACAAAATAAAAACCTACAGAAAGCAATGACACACAAAGAATTCAGGAAGAGTTTAGTGAGGGACCTTGTAGCTGACAAAGTAGCGCAACCAACTTCAAGACGTGGGCGACGCGGTCGAGCCAGTCACGCAGCAACACCCTCCATAGAACGTCTGAACAAGAAACCGCATTTTATTCAGAAGAGACCAAAGGGGACTGCTAGATGTGTAGTTTGTTTAGGGAAAGGCTTGCGTAAAGAAACTGTGTATTCATGCAAAACTTGTACAAATCACCCAGCACTACACCCCGAAATTTGCTTTGAAGCATATAACACAATGGATGATTATTCATAAAATGAAAGCAACTCTAATTAATTTATAATTTGTTACTGATTAAATATCTTCCTTTTCATGTTACATATTTTACTGTTTGATTTCATATATTGTTCTATTTCATTATACTGTAAATATTTGTTTGTAGACCTTTTCTCAAAAAACTCATTTTGCTTATCATACACATGTTGCATAAGTTATTAAAAAAAAAAGTATTTATGTATAAATATATTTTTTTCTTATTTATATAACCTATATGTTGCTTTAAAAAAATGGCTTTAGGTAATTATAAAAAAAAATTATTTCATAATTTGGCTCTGTGGCAACATTATAAAAAATGAATAGGGCGTGCAAAGGGTTAAGTGTTAAAAATGGCTGTGTTACAAATTTTATAATAACAATTTATATGTATGAATTTAATTTTAAGTTACAAGTTTTCATATGTGTACTTTCGGCTTGTCCAAATTAGGCTATGAGACAATTTATTCTAAATTTGTTGATGCAAAATCTTTGGGTAGGGTATCGTGCTGGCTTAACTTGATTGGTGGTTCAAGTAGGCTAATTGGTTTTGAGTGAAATAAAATATAGAAAAATGGTTATTTAACCCTTACAGTGCCAACGTCCGAAAAATCGGACGTCTTGAGTTTATCCATAAAGTGCCAACGTCCGAAAAATCGGACGTCCGTGTTTCCTTCCTAAAGTGCCAACGTCCGAAAAATCGGACGTCTGGTTTTCGGTATTTCTTAAATCTTATAATAGATCAAATGAACTAAACTCTATGTTCTCTGTAAAGTAGAAAGTCTACTTTACACAGAGAAACCAATTTCACGTTCGATATATCATTCGTTATATCGATTGTTTCAGTTTGAACTTTGTGTTTCTATTTTCTGCTGTTAGCAGACGAAACAGCTGAGTAGTAAGAAACCCACTGGTTGTTTTGTCTTTGTTATTGTTTTGTTTATGGTTTCATTTGTGGTTTTGGTTATAAAACGCATCAGGAGTATTCGTTCTTGATTTATTCATAATATTTAGTTATAATTTAGATTCATAAATACAATGAAACGTGCTCGGTCACCGGTCAGTGAAGGTACGGTTCAGAGATTATTACGGGCCTACATATTAGGGTGTGTATATATAACTTCAATTTATTGTGTTTGTTTATCTCTACAATTACTATTTCAATTCATTACATTTTTACTGTATTTTTTGTATATAATAATGAGTATTTCAGTTGTACGGCAAAGAAATCATTGCTATATAGAAATCTGCGTAAAAGCGATAACGCGTAGGCTTTAGGTAAAAGTGCTATATCTTTTTCAGTTTTCAATGTAATTGAGTAATTTTTTTTTTATTTTGTAAAGAAATATGTGAAGAATGAAATATAGTGAGTGACTAATCAGTGAAGAATTTTTTTATTTCTGTTTTGTTTGGTGAAAGTCAGAAAATTTCACCAAAAATTTTTTCAGGTAAGAAATTTTTATTTTTTTATTTTTTCTATTTTTTTTTTTTAGTAAAAAATAATATATTTCTGTGTAGTACACCTTCTTAGTAACAAAATAATAAAAAAATCAGGTAGTTTGGTCAAAAACTAAGGGAATGGCAATTTTTTCCCCAGATGACTGCAAAACCGGCAAAATAGGCCTGGCACTCTTTGTGTAGACCTTTGCAAATTAGCCTGGCACTTTAGGTATGGGAACATGAAAAATTGTCTGGCACTGTAAGGGTTAATTTAGAAAACAATAACATTTTTAGAAATATTTTAATTATTGTAGATAAGAAAGAAGGATAGATATAATGTGAGTTGGAAGTAACGTTTTGGATGATAGGTAGCTAGGTCCAGGATGATGAGTACTATGGCCAGATATCACCAAATTTAAATAAATCTTCTTTCTTGATGTTATATATTAACCCTCGAACCGGGTTCTACTTTTTCCTGTACCGTCACATCATTTTTTGCGCATTTGCAGACATTTTTTCAAAAAATGATAAAAAATAGTAAAATTATATAACACTACTTGTATTTGGTATTATTGCACTCATAATAAAGCAGGCTATCTAATAATAATAAAATATTACATCTTTGGGGAAAATAAAAATTTTATGACTCATGATATCTCGGACAATGACTTTTGTAAACATAAAAAGGGGGGGGTCACCTTGAAAACAATATATTATAGTTAAATTAAAAATTCCAAGATAGCCTAAATATTACAAATTTCATCTAGTTTCAGGATATATAAAGGTTTTATATGTTATTTGAAGTATAAAAGTAATTATACTTACAAAACCCTGTGTAGTACAATTTATGCAAACATTTGTTACTGTGGTAACATAATTTTCAAAAATTTGCTAAACATTCTATATAATCAGTACAGACTTCTAACTAGTACTAAAATTTATAGAATTACTTGTTCTATAAATAAAATATATTTGTAAAATGGTTTCCTTGGTATCCTCTGGCTGTGAGCTTAAGTGTCCACAGATGATGATGAAATTTATCCGGCGTACGCACACAAATGTGATATTCTTCATGTTCACAATTTTTTTCCTTTTATAAAAAGGCTTCAATATAATTTTTTGCGTGTTGTATGTATATGCCAAAAGTAATGTAAACACTATTATATCATAATAACACCATAATTACGTATAATAAGACGTACAAATACAATTGAAAGACAAGTAAACAAAACTTCCAAGGCTAGCGTTAGTTTGAAAATCGCTGTCACATTGGACAACGAATATTCATCATATTATTTTCCATTGTTCCCGTCGTCTTAGAACCAAGTCAGGCATACCACTACAATTGGTAACTCTTCCCGTTTCCAGTGGTATATGAATCTTGTCAATAGCGCTAATAGGTATACTATAACACGTGATAATATCGAGCGATGTCCAGTCGACAATTTTTTGTCGATTGCCAGTACAGAATCAACACAAGTCGACAATTATTTGTCGAAACGCGGCACGAGGGTTAATGATATTTACGTTACTACTGATACTTTTAAAGTTTATATAATTACACTTTGTTCAATTCACTGAAAATTAAATTCAAATAATTTTTGCTGCTCTAAAATTTGAGATACTTCCACAGCCAAGTCTTGATGAAGATGGAAGAGAAAAGGCCACTGTCATTGCAACAATCACTTTTACAGCATATTTGTTTACACTTGATGGCCGGTACATATAATTTCTTGAGGTGAATATATAAAAATAAAAAAGTTTGGGTCAATTTAGAGGATTGTTATAATAAATAAATGTACGATTTGGTTCATATAAGTGATTAAGTAATTTCCAATTTACATTAAATTAAGTTATGGCTAGTTTATTAAAATATGCATATAATATGTTTTATTTTTAATAAACCATTATGATTTCTTGAAGTAAATATATTAATTATAAAATAGAAATTTAGACATTACTAAACAAATGATACATGAAGTTGAATTGAATGAAATTAATTATACATCGCAATGTCCATGTCGATGGAGGCAACCATGTCAGTATTAAGGGAATGGAGCTTAGAACCTTTAGCCTACAATCTCCAAAGCACCCTATTCCCAAGTAACTAGGTTACAACACTGCAATAACTAGTGCTGACAATTAAAATTTTAAATGAAATTTTATTTAAATAATTATTATATACAGTACAACCTCTGTTATCCGGCCTAATGTGGTAAAGGTCAAGCCGTATACGGTAAAAGTCGAATAAAACAACTTTGGTCGATGGAGAATCACGTTTAGTAACTGATAACAGGCAGCACGCGTAAGCGGGCGCCTACAATAGAATGTGACGCAACACGCTCTGCGGCAGTGTTTATCACGATCGCCAACTTTGACACTGGTTTACAATACAATACAGAAGATATTTAAAAATACAACTGTCTTTTAATTAGCCCATCAAAAATTTAAGGTAAATTATATACAGGGTGTCTTAAAAGTCCCACCCCCCCCCTATTAACTTTCTTATGAATACAGATAAAGTGATTTACTTCTGGGAATGTTTATATGACCAAATAAGGAGCTTTTTTATGTATGCAAATTTTTTACACCCCCTCTCAAAAGGGGGTAGTTTGGGAGTAAGTCAAAATTTTTAAATAGAAACCCCTATCAAATGACACATCATTTTAAAGGTAATATTAAAAAAAAAGAATGGCGGAAATTAGAGGTCTCTAACATTAGTCTATCAAATTTGGTGGCAGTTTAAAGTTGGAATTATTTCATAAAACCCCCGCAGCTTATGTTACATTTAAAATTGTTGTAAGGCAGACAAAACATTCACCCACCAGTTAGTTTTGAAAACTGATGACACCTAATCGTAAAACAAGTTATTACAAGAATCAACAAACACCAAAAACCACAAATAACATAGCATTTATTTGGTTTTGGTTTGTCTGACCAAAGTCCAGTAGGGCAACCTGGGAATACCAGTGGCTCCTTCCTTATCTCTTATTAGGTTACTAGTTAGTACGTGTAACACTTTCAGTTCAGTTACTGTGTTAAATTTCTTTTTATTCGTATTTAATAAAAATGGCTCGGTCAAATGAAGATAAAGTAGAGATGATATTGTTCTATGGGGAAGCTAGGAGAAATGTTCATGAAGCAGTTCGTTTATTTAATGCTGCCTATCCGGATAGACCAGTAGGCAGGGCATACATTAGACGTTTAGTAAACAAATTCTCAACAAACTTTAGTGTCAAAGATGCACCACGATCAGGGCGCCCTGCCATTGCGACAGAAGAGATCCAAATCCAAGTTTTAGCAAATTATGCTGCAAACCCACATGAATCTCTGCGGTCCACTGCCCTTGATGTTGGAATTTCAAAAGATACTGTTCACAAAGTGTTAAAGCGTCACAAGTTCCACCCGTACAAAGTACAGTTAAATCAAGAATTAAATGAAGACGACCCTGACCGAAGACTTCAGTTTTGTGAGCAAATGTTGCAGAAGATTGAAGAGAATAATAATTTAATATCACAGATATGTTTTAGTGATGAAGCATCATTCTCTTTGCATGGGACAGTCAATCGGCACAACTGCCGTTATTGGGCAAACAGTAACCCCCACTGGATGGTTGAAGCCCATACGCAACAGCCACAAAAATTAAATGTATGGGCTGGAATTTTGGGAAACTCTGTTATTGGGCCATTCTTTATTGATGGTAATTTAACTGGCGTTAAATACTTGGACATGTTACGGAACGGCATTGTCCCAGCAATAAATGAGGTAGTACAAGGTACTTATGAGCCTGTATTTCAGCAAGATGGTGCTCCTCCACATTACAATATGGACAACGTTTGGTCTAGGAATGTCCGGACAAGGACATTCCTAGACCAAACGTTTCCCGATAGATGGATAGGTCGATGTGGCACTTTGGTAGAGTGGCCGGCACGTTCACCTGACCTTTCACCTCTGGATTTTTTCTTTTGGGGTTTCCTCAAAAGTAAAGTTTACGACACAAAGCCCGCAAACCTCGATGAATTAACACGTTGACTGCCATGAGGGCCACCGATGGCCCACACAACAATTTTAGCTCACGCCATGAGGGCCACCGGTGGCCCTCACTAGTTTTCAGCCTGGCGCCACAGCTGTTTCTACGGTAAAGTTCAATATTCATTGTTCCGAATTCTGTGTTCCATGCAACCGGAAATGACCCCCCGAGTACAGAAATAGCCGAGATCCGGTCTTTTGCCCCAATTTTGTGAAGTTATTGATGAGGTACACCGGTGGCCCTCATGGCGTGGGGGCAAAACTTTACATATGCCATATGATATTACGTTTCAGCTGTTTTGTTATGATTTTTATATTTTCTTCCCGCACACTGATCAGCTTTTGAGGTTAGGTGTTTAGTAAGTGACATTGATTCTTTTTGTGACAGAAACTAGTCTGTCTAAATGTCGTAAAAACTAGTTCAAATATATAAAAACATTTGTTTTATTTAATTTATTTTTATTTAAATTTAGGGTTGTTTTATTTAAAAACCAGAGGACTGTTTTCTATTACATTTTATGAGCTTTCAGAATATATCATTAAAAATTACGTAATACTAAAAATGGCGCTACAATTTGTGTTTGGTTTATAAAAGACGCGGGGGCCACCGGTGGCCCACATGGCGCACAGCGGCATGTATGACGTGGGCTACCGGTGGCCCTCATGGCGTCAGGCGGACATACAGTTTTACTACAGCGGCCTCAGAATGACACAATAAATTATCTACGCTGGCAGTCAACATGTTAAGGACAAGAATCGAAGAGGCCTGCCACCTTATCACGCCTGAAATCTTACAAAATGTGAGACGTGGTTTTCAATCCAGGCTTTTTTACTGTCAAGAAGTTCATGGCAGCCATTTCGAGCATCTCATCTGAGTGAAATTGAGGTGAGAGTTCAGCATTTTGACCATTTTTCCCGTTCTAAAATTACTTAGAGGGTTTTTATGAAATAATTCCAACTTTAAACTGCCACCAAATTTGATAGACTAATGTTAGAGACCTCTAGTTTCCGCCATTCTTTTTCTTTTAATATTACCTTTAAAATGATGTATCATTTGATAGGGATTTCTATTTAAAAATTTTGACTTACCCCCAAACTACCCCCTTTTGAGAGGGGGTGTAAAAAATTTGCATACATAAAAAAACTTCTTAGTTGGTCATATAAACATTCCCAGAAGTAAATCACTTTATCTGTATTCATAAGAAAGTTAATAGGGGGGGTGGGACTTTTAAGACACCCTGTATGTTTTCTTAAATATTAAATCTTAAACTTAAATTTAATTTTAACTCAGACTGAATAAAAAAAAATATGTAAAGTTATGTAACTGCAAATTATGTATATGTAAAATGAAGTGTTCCACTTCCGACTTCCCTCACTCGCGAAATGGACTCTTCCAGCCAGCCATACTGAACAAAAGTAAACAACAATACCAGCTCGGATCTTCAGGCGCATTATTAAATTATTAGACAGTAACAAGCTTGTCGAGAGATGGTGACTAGTCAATACAGCGCCTGCAATTTGCAAAATCCAAAACCGAAATACTCGTGTGCGACATTTCTGTTTGAAAACTGAAAGACGCTTCCGATTAATTGTAATTTTATCTTGTAAATAATTTTTGTTCTTAACTACTTGCCAAACCAGATGACACGGACTGCTAGATAAAGTGAGGCCGGATAATCGAGGTTGTATTGTACTTGGTTTCATTATTTGATTTATACACTTGAAATTGGCTGTAAAGTCGAAACATGTTATAATATAATTTAAATAACAAATATTTTAGAGGGTACTCAGTTTACATTTAATTAAGTCATAATAATACCTAAGTAGCCCTAATTCTTAATATGATAAATATTTATAGGCTATATATAAAGCTCATAACAAAATTCCAAGAATTTACAATCAGTGGGAAATCCGTGTTAGCCGCAATCCAGGCTGAATTTTTTAAAATCCTTTCTTAGACACAAGAAGGAGGTATGTTCGAAATTTTATTGCAATCAATTCTGTGGTTTTTGAGTGGAGTTTGCTGGAGTGAGTGACTTGCATGTATTATATAAACAAATAAATTCACTAACAAGATTGGCAAGAAACTTTGCCAACCACAATGTCCAAGTTTCTTTCTATCCGCTCAAGGTATGGCTAACTGGGGAGGACTGCCTGTGGCTGAATGCTTACTACTATGTCCGAGTTCCTTTCTATCCGTTCAAGGAAAAAGAGTATTTGAACCCTCTCATATAAATTTTATTAGAATTCAAGATAGAGTTTTTGTTTATTATCACGAAGAAATTATTTTTTTCTTTTTAAATATGAAGCTATGAAGAAAAACATTTGTTGAGTATATGTTACTTTTATTAATATAAAAAAAGTAATATTGTCTGATGCCAAATGTGACATTTCAGCTTGGATGGGTAAGAAGACATCCCAACTACGAATGCGCACTGCAATCAAAACAGATGATCGAGTGAGACTCATGAATGAGATCATCTCTGGAATCCAGGTCATAAAAATGTACACTTGGGAAAAGCCTTTTGCCTACTTAGTCTCCCAAGCTCGAAAGTAAGTGTAGTTTTAGTTACTGTCCATCTAAAAACCTTCTGAAACTAGCTTGAAAGTGTATACAGTGGATTGGTGACTATCCAGATCAATGTGGCACCGAATCAATCTAGGTAGTATTAATTCCATATATGCCGAAGTCAAGGTAAAGTTATATGTGCGAGGATGATGACCATTCAACGTCAACAATGCCTAAGTTTAGTCTGCTTAGCCTTTAAACACAGGATAGATAAATACTTGTGTGTAAATGTTGAACTAACTTACAGTGAAATGTAAGTAAGTCTCACTCCATCTCCTAATTCTGAAATGATTTCATTTCCCCATATTTCCCATAATGTAACCATTCAGTGATATGCAATTTTTTGAAAAGTTTTTGTCTCTAATTATTCTGTTGTATTCCATTTGACGTATTATATGATGTTTATATTCTGCATATATATATATGTGTTGTTTTATTGTCTAATGGTTGAAAAAGTTGTAGTTACACTTTACTATTCCGCTTGAGCACTGATTTTGATTGTCAGTGACAAGGTTACTACAAATAAGGTTTTGCAGGGGGGGAATGCAACATTTTATGAATATGGATAGGGCGGGATATTTGAGCACAATAAAGGGATCAGGAACTGAACTCACCTTCATTTGCAGAATATGTGTTTCTCTTTATTCTTATGTCACGTATTTAGTAGTGGAATCCTAACCGAGTTTACTGCTGAAGAAATAAGCTACTTTTATTTTAATCTGATCTGGATAGGACACATTACGAATAGTTGCGAGGCCATTGTACTCATAATACACCTCTTGATGTAAGACACATTTGCTCTTAAGGCTCTATATTTACAGATGGGATAGCCTTAAAAGGAAAGTAAATGGATGCAAGTGTAAAGTATTGGCTGTCAGTAAACCGCAGTCCAAGTGTCCCTTCTATCTCACTCCAGTAAATATCCGACAGTATATATATATATATATATATATATATATAGATGAGTTAAGTCATTGTATAAAGCAAAGTAACTTTTTCCAAAATATTCTACACAGCTTTGCAGATCAACATGAAGAAGTATATAGGTACTGTACAAAAATGTCTGCAAGTCAGTTCAGTCCAGTATTAACTGCTATTGCATGATTTACTTTTAAAATGTCCATTAACTATCGACTGAAGAACATTTCTTTGGTGTTATTGGTTTTTAATGTATAGTTTTACAATATTCAAGCTTTTAATTTAAAACTGAAGCACTGTAGAAAATATTGTAACTTATTCACTTAATAAGTTTTATATTCTGAGTTCATGTGGATGTAATAATATTTAACCCTTTGCACTCTGAACAAAAATTTTGGTCGGTGCCAAAAACTCCAGTCCATGTTAGTAAAGTACTAGCGAAAAACTCCAAGCCTATTTTGCCAATATTGTAAGGGTTTTATAAAAAATTCATAATTTAGTTATTTTATAACTTAGAACTATGATTTACGTTTTGTTGTTTCTGTTATAATATTCTGCATGTAAAAAAATAAAACTAAAAAATTAAAATAATTTATATATATATATTTTTTTATGTTATTAAAAATGTATACCTAAATTTTTTTAAAAAGTTAACTTTGAACCCTTATAACTATAAAAAATTGCATTGACCTATTATAAATCATTGTTATATTTATGTTCCTTGTATAATTACAAAATTGTATGCAAAATTTCATGCACTTAACTTTATAAATAAGTCCTTGGTAAGCATTTGTTGAAATCTTGACAAATTCTAAATTTTGCATATATACAGTGTATTATGTTCTCTGATCAACTTTGATTCTGCAGCACTAGTCTCATTTATTTTATAACTTCAAATGATGTATAATGTATCAGTAACAATGAAAAATTCAAAAAAATATATATATATTTAATTATAAAATGTTTGTTGCTAAAGCCACAAGGTCAAAAATCGTAAAATAATAAAAATTGTCAAACAGCTGATAAAATGAAATGTTATAGAAACTTGAAAACACACAGATGAATAAAGATATATATATCTACAGTATTTACAAATAGACTAGGAAGTATTGATTTATTAGCATGTGTCTGACGGTTCCCGCGCAAAACCATGCGACTGTGTCGGTCCCGGTCGTTCGCACGCGCCAAAACAGCTGGAAAAACGACTGCTGAAAAATAATATTCCATAGAGTACACTATAAAGTACTACTACGCTAAACTATAACTATCAAAGTTTATTATATCGTAATTTGAGCGCATTTGGAAAGTATATAAAGCCAGCAATAAAATATATTTTGAACGTCCGATCAATCGGACGTCGGAGTTTTTGGCACATTTAGTGATCGTCCGAAATTTCGGACGTCGGAGTTTTTGGCATAAACTCAATTGTCCGAAATATCGGACGTCAGAGTGCAAAGGGTTAACTACAAGTCTGGCTATTATTATAAGTTTGCAAACTAATTATTTATTGTATACCATAGTACTCATATATTAGTTTTTATAGCTGTAATTAATTTAATAACCAATTCTTTGTCATTATTAACAGTTAATTTGTGTTCAACAGGAGTGAAATTTCAGTGATCCGAGGGTCTTCATACCTCCGTGGACTATTCCTGTCCCTTGTCATGTTTCATACAAGGATTGCTATTTTCTTCACTGTCCTTTTTTACGTTGTGGCTGGAAATGTTATTGATGCTGAAAAGGTGACAGTTATTTTAGCTTAACACTATTTATTTAAATCCTATTTGTACATGGTAATCTATATATAAAAGGCAAAGCCCTCACTGATTGACTCACTCATCACTAATTCTCCAACTTCCCATGTAGGTAGAGAGCTGAAATTTTGTATACTGTGTCTTTAGGTCTTAAATAGGACAACTAAAGTATTTTCATCTTGATAAAGTACTCCTAAGGGGTAGAAACCACCCTTAAAAGATTTCTCCATAAGGATAACATTGAGTTGATTTTAGTAAATTAATAACAGCTGGTTTTTTTAAATAAATAAACATGTCTATTTTGAATGTTTGACATTATACTCAGTTACTCAAATACTATTGATGCATTTTTAATATTTTACTATGGGTTTAATCTTCAGCTGTTAAATAAAAATAAATGTAATGAACATGGTTGAAATGGGCTAAATAGGTGGCAAAGCAATTAGTGTCAGTAAGATACTGTAACTAATTTTAATATTGTGATTTTACGTTATATAGTTAATCTCCTATTTTTTGCATTGAATAGTTACATGCTGAGGCCGAAGGCCGAGGTGTATCGATTGCAGCGAGCATCGGGGTCGGCATGCGAAGCATGCAGGGGTGTCCCCTAGTATGTCATATATATATATACTCTGTATATGTATGTCAAATACTTTGCTGTGTCATTTGACTTGTTACCATGCAATACATTTTGTAATGGAAGAAAAGGCATGTTGGACATTTTTCTTAATTTATTTAGGAAATGTTTATTTTTTGATTTGATACAGCATAAGCCTTTTTCAAGTAATTGATTAAGCTAAAGGTAAATATAATTGTGCCAATAAGATTAAGGACTTGAATTTACTTTTAAAAATAAATAATTTAAGTCATACTTTCCAAAGCTTATTTGCACATGTATAAAAACAAGAATATCATATATTTAAAATTAGTAAAATGATTGCCTGTCCTAAATCATGTCATACGAAAGTTGACTGTAACTGACTGCCTGGTCAGCCACTAACAGCTGGGGAAACGACTAGAGATATTTGTAATAATATTCTTCAACCTCGAACCTGTACACAGAGATTAAAAAAAGTTAAAAAATATTTATAAGTTGTGTAGGTACCTGTATTTGATATCAAGTTGTAGAAAGATGTTAGGGGAAGACTTTAATATGTAATAATATGGACGTAAAATATTTTAAAATTGTCTGGTTCAGTCAAACACTTGAAAACCTTTTTTTATAAAAGATAAAAAGGATAAAAGTGTGCATAGGAAAATTTGTTTGTTGTTTCTTGGTGACACATTTTTTTTTATTGCAACCGCTAGGGTCTCCGATTTTAAGACAGAAACTAGTAAGGTTTATTCCTTTAATTTAATTTTAGCTTTAATTTAGTTGTGAAGTAATGATTATTAGACATAATTTACAACGTTAACTAAAATATACCCACCCGCCCACCCATACAACGTACAGTGGCATTGATTTCCAAGATATCCAGTTGGCGAACTCAAAATTCGGTACAATGGATGCAGTTGTAATAAAAATGAAATAATGATTGTTATTCTTTTTCTGCAGGAATATAAACGCTAGGAAAAATTGATGATTTGCTGCATGTAGATTAGTTATGTGCCAACCTGCTTCTTTTGTTAACTGATGTAACAGTTCAATTTGCCAGCGTGTATCAGTTTAAATTAAGTGTTGCGAAGAAACAGGAAGTTAGGCTGAATTTTTTGAAACTAACCGCAACAGCCCAAAACGAATTAGCAAGTCATCTTGAGTATTCACTGAATAACAAATTCAAACTGATTTATTTAAGACTCGCATAAGTTTTCATGTTTCAACAGGAAATCAACCAACTGCTGTGTTGGAAATACCACCATATGCGTGTGGGAGGGTGGGTGGACAATACCACCGTATGTGTATGGTGGGTAGGCAATACTGTCGTATGTGTATGGGAGGGTGGATGTCCATCATGAGACATTTGTGCAATGTGGCTTTGAGGTTCATGAAGAGACTTGACTGTGTACCCGTAAGATCCATCAAGAGACTTGTGCAGGGTAGCTGTGAGGTCCATCAAGGAAATGGATAGGTTGTATGGACTATCCATATCCTGTTGAATCAGGTGGTCTTGCACATCAGTTAAATTGTATCAGCTGATGCAAAGAAACTGATGTGGTTACTTTTGGTCATCCCTGATGTTGAGCATGTGTATGTACGCTATTTTGTTTCAGAGTGTTTTTAATTCTAAAATTACTGATCTGCACACTTAGTATCTAAGGTACAGACTGGACTATTACTTTTATATACTAATACAACTAAACAAATAGTCAAAACATTTACTATTCCTGTAAATGCTGTTATTGGGCAAAATAAATAAAGAGTTATTATTAATGTACATTGGATATGTAAGAAATTGCTTGTGATTGGAAACATCAAGGATATAAATATATATGCTTCTCACAAACAGCCATTTTTAACTATCATTAATCAGTTTAATCTATTTATAATTTACTCGTTTCTATTCTACAAAACAATTTATTGAGCCTTTTGGGTTACAAACAGCAATATTGTAATAAAGTTAAAAGAGAAAATTAGAGTACAATAATGTAATTTTGTTATAGGTGTTTGTAGTGACCTCATATTTTAATGTGTTGAAGCTGACGATGACTGTGTTCTTTCCTCAAGGCATCAGCCAAGGTGCTGAAGTTATCATCTCTATTAAAAGGATTCAGGTAGGGTTGTCAGTAACCTAGAGATAGTTCGGCAAGTAATAATTTGAAATTCTTGCCTATATTAGCTTATTTCAAATAAATAGTGATTTAAAACTCAATTAGCATAAAGACATGTACTAAATTAACAATTATGTTTGCTGTATGAGACTATTCATGATCATGATGATGACCACCAACTGCTGTCTCCTAGGCCAGCGGTTCTCAAATTATGGTATGTGGAACACTTGCTGGTAGTACGCCTTAGCGTTGGTGGCTCAGTTTCAGACTGCGGAGGCCATAGTCCAAGGTTTTAATCCCCAACTGAGAATCCTACGTAAGGTAGAAGCATGAATGTAGTGGAGCTGCTCCACCACTTTGTGACGTGTATCACGTGTTACTAACACTAGACGGTGGTATGCCTTAGCTTTAAGGATCCTGTGTAAGGTAGAAGCACGAATGTAGTGGAGCAGTTCCACCACTTTGTGACGTGTATCACGTGTTACTAACAGTAAACTGTGGAACGCCTTGGCGTTATGAATCCTACGTAAGGTAGAAGCATGAATGTAGTGGAGCAGTTCCACCACTTTGTGACATGTATCACGTGTTACTAACAGTAAACTGTGGAACGCCTTGGCGTTATGAATCCTATGTAAGGTAGAAGCATGAATGTAGTGGAGCAGTTCCACCACTTTGTGAAATGTATCACGTGTTACTAACACTAAACTGTGCTACGCCTTAGCCTTAAGGACCCCACGTAAGGTAGAAGCATGAATGACTTTGTAATGCATGTCACGTTTTATAGGCTTGGTGTTTTCTACATTATATCTATAACTAAAATATATGAATAAATAATATAATTATATATAAATATTACACATGCGAATGTGATTTTTTTAGTGGTACATGTAAGTCTCAAGCTGCTTTAGGTGGTACATTGAAAACCCCTGCTCAAGGTAACCTACTGACCAATCACAAGCCACCTTCCCCCATTGCTGCTCAACAATCAGATGAGGGGTGAGGGTCAATGTGTGTGGTGGGGTAGGTTCATGTTGGGATGTACCTTCTACTGTTCGAGGTTGTGAGTATCGGCCCTTATGGCTGGTTAGGAACTTACTTGAGGAGATAAGGTACTAAGGAAGGGAACAGTAGCTTAATTAATATATGCTGTACAGGCCAATTGTGGTAATGGGGCCTTTAACTCTGGGAATCATAAGCATTTCACGGGGCACTCGGCACCCTATTTATGCTGCACTGTTCGGGAATAAGTGGTGGAACGATTTCCTTTGTCTAACGACAGTGTTTGCCCCCAAGATTAATTCTGTGGACGCATCTTAACATCTAGCAAGCAGAAGCCATGTTCATATACGCCCTAGCACTGTAACAAAGAGATAATTATAAAATAACAACATTACTATCATAGTAAAAACTGTAAAGATATAGCGTATGGTTTTTGTCAGCTACCATATATTAATAATTTAAAATGATATTGAAAAAACTTCAAAAGTCAATAGATATTAATAAAAATATCAAGTGATCTGTCACAAAGCTAAATTCAGTCCATCAAGCTATTTAATACCTGCCTCACTAATTCTATTTATGCTAGCTAATCTCTCCATAAAAGCGCAGGGGGCATTTTGTAACTATGTGATCCATTGTTTGGACAGACTCACCGCAATCTCATGACTGATCTAGCGTCAATCTCCAACTTTTTTCAGTAGTTACATCTGCCCACACCAGTTCGTAACCAATTCAACAGTGTCCATTCCCTGCCAGGGATGTTCATCCCATCAACAGGCCCAAAGCAGAGTGTTTTCAATCTTTCTGCAACAGTGTATGAAAAACAAAAACTTTCTGCAAGTACTATAGTATGGTACCAATAGTGTAAATTGTCTTCTGAAAAAAAAATCATGTTGTCTATTTCCCAACAATAATAAAGCCCAATGATGTTTACCCAAATAATAAGATAGAAACACAATGTCATGAATTAATATAAAATATTTTAAAGGGCATTTTTAAATGCATTATTTATTTTTTGTACCTAGCATTCCTACTCAATACAAATACAAGACATTTGAAATTAAGTAATTAATTTGCAGATTAAATTGTTTTAATTTCAATATTTTAAAAGCAAACAAATTGAGTGGAAATAAGTTAACATTCCTGGTTTCATAAAATAATGGTCAAATTCAAAAGTTTTTAAATGACATAATTAACCTAAACAAAGAAATTTTCTTCGGAAATAATAAATAGCAAAATAATAGTTGTATGGAAAGGTGTTTCTAAAAATGGAGGAATGCAGGTGCTGTCCCTTATGTGATAAGATAAGTCAAGGTCTTTGTATTGCTTATGAATGGTAAGCTAATTTTAAATCAGTCTTATCTGATTTAATTTATCAGGGTTATTTCATTTAGTAACTGCAGCTTTGGTTATCTCGGTTGTTTAGTTGTCATTGGCAATTAATGAATCACAATCTGTAAAGAAAATTCAGCCATAATTTGTAATAAAGAGTATTTGATCCTACACACTTATTTGCACTAATTTTTTTTAATGATAGGTGGCTTAAGATAAAAAAATAAAATAGTTATAATATCCACTGTCATTTTTATTTATTTATTATTATTTATTTAGAATTTCCTGCTCTTCAATGAATCAAATCATCCATTGCTGCTGCCTGCTAGTGAAAAAACTAATGGAGTTTTACATGAGAATGATGAAAAGGCCAAATTGATGATGCAGACTCTGAAATCAGATCAGCGTGTGATTGCAGCTGCTAATGAGGGAATAACTGTAACTGATGCGACGGCTCGCTGGTCAGACCTCGTCACCGATAACACCTTGAGTGAGATCAATCTCAAAGTAGTGCCGGGCAAGTTGACAGCAATCATCGGCCCAGTAGGCTCTGGAAAGGTGAGTTTTCTTTGGAAAGTTCTGAGTTGGTAAAGTTGTACATTACATTATCTACCATTAGCTGTAAATAAAAGGAAACTATGAAAATAATAAAAAATAACTGTCATAAGAAAATAAATTACAAATATTAACTAATTAAAACTAACAATACAATAAAAAAGCTTTACAGAAACAACCACTCAAAAACGTGTTCATGACAGTATTCTTTTTGTTACTAATGAATTATACCAACAATGGAAACCAAACTGAATATTAATAGCATAAATAAACAGCTGTTCATATGAAATAGTAGATTGACATGAAATCATCTGTAAATACACACATATTTAAAACCGTACTAGTCTTTGGTTAATGCTGTAAAACATTGGTTTACGTTTAGCAGCATAACTCAGTTGTTTTTTATCCGTTTTTGTTGAAACAAACACTGTGAATATTATAATAAGATTTTCTACAAAATAATATTCTTGCATTTTGTTAGTAAAATTAGTCAGTTTTAGATATTTCAGTTAGAAAAGATTAAACGTCCACCATTTTGAAACGGGTGAAGATTTATTTCTTTAATATTTTTTTTTAAATATAACTAATCTAGCTAGATTAGTACAATCATGGAGTTTCATAATTGTACCTTTAGTAGATCCAAATTTATGAATTTTTATGTAAAAAACACATAAAGACAGATTTATGTTTTTTTAGGACAGAAAGGTTTTAGGACATACCTTCATATGAAGTTTTTTGCTAATTTTTATGTGTACAATAACATCCCAAACTATTGAAAACAGTTTTACTGGACACCCTGTATATAAAGCTAAATAAGTGAAGAACAGAAATGTTTTTCAAAAGAAGTGGCAAGAGTATTAAGCTAACACTACACTATGGACGCATGCTATTACTCAAAACTAAAAGGAATTCTTGGCTGCCATTTTTACTGATAAAAATTGCTTTTGTGTCAAAATATCATAATGTAGGTAGTTTTTTTCTATCAGTAGCTTAAAAATGTAATTGTTGCAGTTTAAAATGGTAGCTAAGAACATCCAACACTTTTTAACCAAATGGCTACTATTTTGAATTGGATATAAATTTTAAAAAAATAATAATTATATCTGTAGCATCCAAACATTTAGGTAGTAAATCATACTGTATCTTCATAAACTAAATTTCTATGAATGCTTTTGGATTTAATTTTGGCTTACACATTCACTGCAAGTGACGGCCTACATTTTGATGGGATGCGCGTGACATACAGGGCCGTCCAATTTGAACGGCTGCTTGTATTTAGTCAGGGTGCTCTCAGCACTCAATGTAGAAGTGTGATATTTTGTGCGGGTTGTCTGGCAATGTTACGAAGTATTACTGTATAGTTCATTTCTTGAATTTGTTGTTAGTTTTTGTGCACTGAATTTAGTTTGTTTGTATACTTTGAATGTATAGTAAATGGTGTACATAATGTAACCTTAATGTAACCTTAATAGTCTAAATGTTTAGGTTATTTATAGTGTTTTTAACATGGCTATTCATTCTGGGAGCCATCTGGGAAATTCAGATCTGTTTATTACTGCTTCTGATGATGAATAAGTAGAGAGGAATAGAATCAACTGGTGGATTGAAGGGGATTAAATGTTGTAAATAACTAACATATGAACTAAAAATAATGTATGAATTGCACATGAATCGATTTTATTTGTCAATATGTTGAAATATGTAAGCTTGCGTCCATGGTGCCGAGCTGGGCAAGGCATTTCCGCATCCCGTATTACGAAACTCCATGCGCCACCGCAGCAAATGTGTTTATCAAATAAAAAAAGTTGAGTTAAAGTAGAGCTCTCACTTGATCGTCAATGAATTGAAGCTATTATTAATGGAATATGAAACTGCTGTAACTTTAAGCATTCAGTGATGTATTTCAGACGTCACTGCTCCACGTCTTACTAGGAGAGTTGCCTCTCTCTACAGGAACTGTCAGTATCTCAGATAGCATCTCTTATGCCAGCCAAGAGCCCTGGCTGTTTGCTGGAAGTGTGCGTCAAAACATCCTATTTGGTTCTGAGTATCAACGAGACCGCTACCGCCAGGTTGTCAAAGTCTGTGCCCTCAAAGCGGACTTTGAACAGTTCCCTTACGGGGATCAGACTGTGGTGGGGGAGAGAGGTGTTTCCCTCAGCGGAGGACAGAGGGCTCGCATCAATTTAGCAAGGTACTTTATTAATTAATAATAGTATAAATAATGTAAACGTATTTATTTTTTTCAATTTGGCTAGTTAACAGTACCTCTTGTTCGTACACATTTGTATGGTAACTAAGTAGCTAAAATGCTTAGCATTTGAAGAAAAATTTATTTCATTTTTCCTCAAATGCTTGAGGTCAGGTGTATCAATACTTTGACATAATTTTAGTCGATCTCTGGATTTTTTTACACTTTTAAAATAAAATATAACTTCGTCTCTTTAATATTTGGGATTAAACCTTTATCGTTTAACACTTTTACTGCGAATCTTTATCATAAGTCATGTGCGGATGTTGATCTTTTGCATCACATTCAGTATACGTGTTCTTGTTAAAGCCTTTGCACATTTCGTGCTTTTTGCTTGATGAATATGTCTCTATAAACAGGTATAGCTATTGTTTGTTTACTTTTTTTGTGCTCTTATATTTTTTCTTTTGTAATATGTGTTAAAAGTATAAAAATAAACATTGGGTTATACCTCATAATTCCCTGCAATAGGGTAAGGGCCAATTTGGGGCCAGCGGTGAACGTGTTAAACAAGAACAACTTATTACAAAACCATTATGACAACAAACGTAACGTACATTTTTACGCTGTAATAAACTTAATAAATAAATTAAAAAGAGAATGTTTTTATGTTTGTAAGAATGTAAGAATTGTACTCTTAACACATATATTACAGTCAGATATTTAGCATATTAAATTTATTACTTTAATCTTTAGTAAGTAATGATAAGAATTGTTTACTTAAATTTAGTCATAAGGTAATCAGTTAGTCTGGTGCCTTTTTATTTATAAATGTTGTCTTTGTTGTTATTATAAATAATAGCTTGAGAGGAGCTTCCAAGCCTACTTAATCTTTGGCTTCAAAAGTTAATATTAAAAATAATGTTCTAAAACCAGTTTATAACAGTATGCTCTTTCCTAGAGGCACATGTTTTAACCCTTAAAGAACGGAGCGGGCGATAAATAATGTAAGAAAGGAGCATGTGAAATCCTTTGTAAAAAGTAATCTCATTGGTGTATTTTGACTAAAGTGTTATTATTGAAATAACATGTATAAAAGAAATCAATCATAGCAATAGTCAAGCTGTTGTATCAAAACGTATTATATGAAAGTTGTTAGTTTTGAGTTTAATTGCATTTTTTAACTAATAAAAACTGTTTTGGAAGGGCTGTGTACAAGGAGTCTGACGTATATCTGCTAGATGATCCCCTCTCGGCTGTAGACACCCATGTCGGAAAACATCTTTTTGAGGACTGTGTCACAGGTAAGCAAAGTGCATAAACATTGCTTTTCATCGTCAGTGAAAAAGTCTCCACAGAAATATAAATATCATCATAACTATCACTCAATAGTAAATCTCCAATGTCACTTGAAACATAAAACATAAATGAAATACTTCACAAAACACAACAAACATTTGGACAACAATAATAGTGACAACATTCTTGTTATTAAAATTCAACTTTGCTGTACAGCACTCAAAGAGTTTATCTTGACATAAACATTCTATTTCATTTATTCTTAACTGTCATTTATTCTTAACAACATTAAACATTAGTTGATTAAGAGAACATTATTGGCAATAATTATTTCGTCTAACAATGTAAAAAACTAAATGTATGATATTAACTATCAAAAACTTAGTGAATAAGAAAACAAATAATCTAAAACATATTCTTAGATATGAGACGCTAATACAACTTTGTGCGTATTTTAAGGCGAATAAATGACCATATGAGTGTGGATGGCCTGTGTTGTCTGGTTACTAACATTTGTGTTCATTTGTTCTTCAGAAAGAGCCATTTATTAAAAGCCCAATAGCTAGTGCAACTTAAGACCTACAGCTTTCCTTGGAATCCGATCCATGTGGTATTGCTCTGATTTTCTGCTAACTGTACCGGGTCTTGGACCGGTACAGTTTCGTTTTTTTCGTCGTTGTCTGCCAGGCTGCCTGAGATTCGCTTTTGCCTTGCGTTTCGTGTACTTGGTAGCCGTTGGCCCAGTTCCGTTTCGTTCCGTGTTCCAGCAGCTTCGGTCAAGTTGGCCTGTCTGTTCACTTGTTCTTTGCAGCGTTCGTCAAGTCATGGTTGCCGGCTGAGAGTTCCCAAAACGTAAGTGTTCTTTTGTAAGTTTTAATATTTAATCACCCTTTTGGTGAAAATACTTTTGTTTCATTGAAAATATTAATCGGGCTTAGTTGTGTTTTCAGGGTTTTGTTAAATTTGTATTCTTTGTGTAGATGTTTCTTAGACTAGGTTAAAGCCATGTGCTTCCATGTTACTTTTTACCGTTAATTACCGTTAATGCTTTTTATATCTGCCTTTATTTTCAATTGTAATTCTGTATAATGTTTTGTTGAGCCTTTTTACAGTTGTAGTTACCGATTTACCATATTTTTTGTTCCTTGCCAATAACCTAGCCTAGCTGTACACTTTGATTTTCATGTTATAACCTATTGCTCATGTTTCCATAGCCTAGTTTTCCGTTTACCATTTTAAGTTCATATACGCAATTAATTCTTTGATATTTTGTTAAATTGTAATTTTTCTTAAATCTGAGTTTGCCAACATAATTATTCTTAACCTAAAAAATAGATCTTTTATTTTTTCTAGTGTGCTAATCCTGTATAATTTTGTCTGTGCCCGTTTTGTTTTGCCAGGTCATGTATTAGGGGTTATGTATAGTATTTGTGTTGTGATGGCTGGACTGTTTTTAATGTGCTGTGGTGTTGTCCTACAGTCCAGGGTCCTCGAGTAGGACGCTTCTACCCTCGGCTTGCCGTCCGGGGATTGTCTACCATCCACACTGCCAGCCTGGCCTGAGGACCATGTATAGAGGCCATTGGTGACCCTGCTGCCCCACCTACATCTTTGGGTATGAGTCTTCTGTCCTCAGGTCAGTGCTTTCCTTGTTGTTTCCCGGCGGCTGAGCTGGGGGTTTAATTTAAAAGTGAAAAGGAAATGGAAAGAAAAAATAAAAGAAGAAAAAAAGTTTGTGGAACTGTTTAATTTGTGGCCTAGGCCTAAACTGGAACAGTGATTGATGAAACAGCCATGGGGACTTATATTTTTTTTTATTTAAAAAGAAAAGCTTTAAAAATACACAAAGAATATTTTTGATGTTAATATTTATTTATATTTATTGTTATTTATATTTAATTAGTTTATTTTCTTGTTACATTTGTTTAGATTTTTATATTTGTTAGGTCCCCATTGTTAAATCCTGTTATTATTTATTTATATGCTTAGGCCTAGTTATTGTTATTTATTTTTTGTTAAGTGTATTAGGGGGGTTTTGAAGTGAATTTTTACTCGAACGGTACCGTGTTATATTTTCTTTTAAATTATTTAATTTTTAAACTCACCAAAAGGGGATTATGGTGCTTTTAGTTAACTTAATTCGGAGCTGCCCCGGGATTCCGGCTTACTCCCGGGCCTCGGTGGAATCAAGGGATGTGGGCCAAATTGCCGGCTTAATTGATGATACCAAAATTTTTGTTTCCAGAAGTTTTCTAAATTTTCACTTTTATTTTGGGGTTATCTAAATTTGTTTCTTAATGGTCATTTTTAAATTGTTAATAATTTTCTTACGTTTTGGGTGTCTCAGGCCAAAACTGCAGATAGGCCATACAGTTTGTTAATTGTAGTTTTGGTATTTGTAGCGTTAAGTGTTTTGGTAGCTTTTGTCGTTATATTGTTAAATTTTGTGTTTATTGTTATTTATTTAAGTGAGAATTTATATTGTGGCCTTCTGCTTTTTTTGTTGTGGCCTTCTGCCTGCCAGTTTGTTTTCCTAATAATAAATTAGTTTTGCTCAGCTGCCGAGTATTATTTTGACCCTCCAACTGCCACCCGTGATCCCATCGCTCGACTTGTTTTGAGCCATCCCCCGGTTGGCACGCTTTCCAGCTTTGGTGGGGGGGGATGGGTCACAATTGGTAGCAGAGCGTGGTTGCCTAAAAAAAAAAAAAAAAAAAAAAAAATTATTTCTTTCTTGGTTGTTGACGGTGGGGGTTTGCCAGTTAGTAGGCCATGGTTGGCCGGCCTACCGTCAAAGGTGTCTTGGTAATACGTAGAAAAAAAAAAAAAAAAAAAGAAACAAATAAATATTTATTTAAAAAGAAAAACAATTAAAAACCAAATAAATAATTTAACTTAGAAAAAAAAAAAAAAAAAAAAAAAAAAACCTAGGCAATCCGCTTGGTTACTTTGTTGAATGGGTTTCATGAGTGGATTGGAGTGGTCGGCAGTGGCTCGGTAGGCTGAGGGTTTAGTTCGTCTTGGACCCTGGAGTTGTCGTTTTTTGTGTATATTGTTGAGAATTGTTGCGGTAGAGATGGCCTATCTGCAGAATGTTGCGCTCCTAGTCAAGGAGGAGTTGATTTTCGAGTTGAGGTCACGTGGGGTGACTCCGGAGGGTGATGTTTTGAATCTCCGGAGGTTGCTGCGGGAGCAGTTGTCCGCGGGTACGGCGGTGGATTGGTCTGACCTGCTGGAGGTTGGTGATGAGTTGGGGATTTGTAAACGTAAGGTGGAAGATTGGGAAGGGGTGTTAGAGGATTTGCAGTTGGAACCTCCAGTAGGTCGTGACCGGGCCTGCCGCCTTGCACGTCTGGGGCATCTGCTTGCCCGTTTAAGGCTGGTCAACCGGGCACCGGGGTTGGAACCATCGGATAGGGCGTGGATCTTGGAGAGTGTGTCTAGGCTGGATAAGATTTTTCAGGCACTCTCCGGTTCCACGACTTCTACGGGTCTGGGTCAGCGGCCTAATTTCGCGCTTTCGCCTAATGTGTCGAGGCCGCAGGCTGAGACACCGGCTCTCACTGTGCCTGAGGTTCCTTCTGAGCCTGCAGGCGTTTCTGTTGAGGTTGCTTGTGGTTCGGCTCCAGCTGCCGTTCCTACTACTTCTTTGGGTTCACCTGCTCTTCTGCAGCTGAGCTACCACAAGCTGCCTAACCCTCTCACGCCCATGATCCAGAATCTCCCTGTGATCGATGGGATGGATCCTGAGGAGCTTCTTAAGTTTCTGGTGGCCTTTCTCAGACTTAGTGAGATGCCCGGCATGCAGGCTGGGGACTTGCTTCGTCTGGTTTTCCCGTATTGTAGAGGTCCCGTTGGGGAGTTGCTGAGTTCTGTCTTGGCCAGTGATGCCTCGGTGGACTCGTTCCATCGAGAGTTACTTTCGTCATTTCTTCCCATTCGACTCAGGGAGAGGATGGTCATGGACAGATTTTATCGGTCGCAGGGTAGGGGCGAGTCTCTGGCAGCCTATGTCTCTTCAGTCAAGGAAGCTCGTCAAGCGTTGCGCCTCACCCTTTCTGAAGCTGACACCGTTCGTGTCATCCTGGATGGCATTTCTCCCGAAGAACGGTGCAGATTGGTTTTTGCTGGTGTTCCTTCGACTTTTCGGGAGCTGCATCAGCTGTGCATTGTTTTCGCGCAGCGTGCCGTTCTCAGACCAGCAAGGGAGGGATTCTGAGAGTCATCGTGCTCTCCCCACCCGTCGACCGGCTATGTCTGTAGGTGTGAGTCAGCCAGTGGAGGGTCGTGGTTCTCGGCCTCCAGTTGTGTGCTTTGCTTGTGGCCAACCTGGTCACATTCGACGTGACTGTCCACGTGCTCGAGGTCGTGGGGCGGGAAACGCTCAGCGCGGGGGGTTGCCTCCACAGTAGCTCCCCGCGTTGTTGCGACTGACCGTGGCCATTTGCCTCTGACACGTGCCCATAGCAGGAGTGGCGGGGATTTTTCGGGCCTTGCTGGCATGGCTTCCCTGGGACTTAGTGCGGTCACCTCGGTGTGTCCTGGCGTTTTTGTTTCTTTTGGTGGTACGGTGTGTCGAGCCCTTCTTGATTCTGGTTCGGCATGCAGTATCATCAGCCTTTCTCTTTTTGAGTCCCTTGACGCCTTAGGACTTGTCAGGCACACCGAGCCTTCTTCTATTACTTGCTGGACGGCATCCCAAACTCCTCTACCTATAATTCTAAAGGCGTTTTTCCATTTTTAAATTGAAGGATTTTCCTGGAGGTGGGGTTTTCTTGTTGCCAAGGACCTGGCGGTTTCTTGTATCCTAGGGGCAGACTTTATTTCTAAGAGTGGTATGGTGCTTGACCTCCAGAAGCGCCAGATATTTTTCAAGTTTAATCGGCGAGTTTTGGTGCCTCTAGTAGGTAATTCTGACTGCCCTCCTGCAGTCAGAGAGGTGGGTTGTGAGCCCGAACAACCCAAGGTGGATCCGGTTGGTCATCTCCCCCCTGAGCAGGCGGAGGCCATTAGGAGGCTGTGTTTGCGGTTTCCTGATGTGCTTACGCCAGAGCTTGGGGTCACTTCTCTTCTGGAGTATGAGATCCACCTCACCGATTCTCAGCCAGTTAGAAGTCATCCGTACAAACTTGCTCCCCCAAAGATGGAGGTTATGAGGGCTATGATTGAGGATCTTCTGAGCAAGGGTGTGATTGAACCGTCTCGTTCTGCTTATGCCAGTCCAGCTTTTCTTGTACCCAAGCCTAATGGTAAGTCTAGGCTTGTGATGGATTATCGGAGGCTCAACGCTAAGGTCGCTATTGACTCGGTACCTCTGCCTGATTTGCATTCTGCGTTTGATTGGTTCGGTAAGGCTAAGTTTTTCAGTGTGTTTGATTTGAACCAGGCCTACCATCAGATTCCATTGAAGAAGGAATCACGGCCCATGACTAGCTTCTGTGTTCCCTGGAATCTCTATCAGTTCACTAGGGTTCCTATGGGTCTTGCTGTGGGTGCCCAGACTCTTACTCATCTGCTTGATTCCATCTTCCATGATGTGAAGTTCAAGTTTGTTTTCAATTACCTGGACGATCTTCTTGTCTACAGTGAGACTTTCGGGGAACACATGCAACATCTGGAGGAAGTTCTTAGTCGCCTTAAGTCAGCTGGCCTTACCGTCAATCCAGAGAAAGTCACTTTTGCTCGTCCTGAGATTTCTTTTCTGGGTCATCTTATATCTTCTCGAGGCGTCTGCATTGATCCTGCGAGGACCCAGGGCATTCGGGATTTTCCTCCTCCCAGAGATGCCAAGGGGATTGCCCGTTTTGTGGGGATGGTGAATTTTTACCGTCGCTTCATCCCTAACGTGGCCGAGCTTGCTGCCCCGTTGAACGAGCTGCGAAAGAAAGGTGTCCCTTTTGTGTGGGGCCAAGCTCAGCAGACTGCCTTTGATGCTCTCAAGGAGGCTATCATGCAACCTCCTGTCCTGCGTATGCCTGATTTCAGCAGAGAATTTGTTCTTCAGACTGATGCCTCCTCCTCCGCCATTGCTGCTGTTCTTTCTCAGGAGTTTGATGGGGTCAGGCAGCCCATCGCTTTTGCTTCGAGGACGTTGTCTCACCAGGAAAGGAAAGCTTCTTCCATCTATGAGTTAGAGTGTCTGGCTGTTGTCTTTGGTACGGACAAGTTTCGGCGTTTCTTGGAACACGCTGAGTTCTTGCTGGAGACGGACAATCAGGCACTGTCTTGGCTTCTTGCCCATCCCCGACAGCTCGGGAAAATTGGTCGCTGGGTGGTCAAAATTTCTGCTTTTAAGTTCCGAGTCCAACATCTTAGGGGTACCCAGAATGTCATCGCGGATGCTCTTTCCCGCATGTACCACGAACCCAGTGATCCACCTACTGAGGCTGTTGCTCAGTGTGGTGCTGTTCTTCTGGATTTTCCTCTGGCTTTTGACGACCTACTGTCCATCAGCAGAAAGATCCTGAGCTGTCAGTCATCTTAGGTGAGCTTCAAGAGGGAGGTGCCCACCCTCCCTATTTTCTGTCCAAAGGGGTACTCTGTTGCCGTCCTCGACAGAGGGGTGAACCCCGTGTAGTGCTGCCTAGTCATCTAGTACCGATGGTCTTTCAATATTATCACTCTTCCCTTGTGGGCGGTCATCTTGGCATTCATAAGACCATCGCTAAGATTCGTAGGTACTTCTTCTGGAAGGGCATGGACCGGGATGTTGCTGGCAGAGTGCGGGCTTGTCACCTGTGCTCTCTCAGCAAGACTAGTCAGAATGCAAGGTTAGGGTTGTTATCTTCTGAGGTGGCCGAGCGTCCTTTTGAGAAGGTGTTCATCGACTACGTGGGTCCTTTTCCCCGTAGCAAGTCAGGTAGCTCCTACCTACTTGTTTGTGTGGATGCTTTCTCGAAGTTCGTTTGGCTTTTCCCACTTCGGAGTGCTACGGCTAAGCTCACCATCCGTGCTCTCCAGTCCCAACTCTTTCAGCACTTTGGTGTGCCTTCCACTCTTGTGTCCGACAACGGTAGCCAGTTTACCTCCCATGAGTTTCGTAGGTTCTGTTTTGGCAATGGTATCAGGCATGTGACTACCTCTCCTTATTACCCACAGCCTTCTCATGCAGAGCGGTTCAACCGCAATCTTCGGTCTGCCCTTATTACTTTCCATGCTGAGAAGCAGAACACCTGGGATGAGAGTCTCTCTTGGCTCCAGCTTGCTTTTAATTCTTCCAAGCATGAGAGTCACAATGCCACTCCCTTCGAGATTCTACATGGCTACCCTCCTAACAACCCTTTGTCCAACTTGTGGAGGCTAGAGGATCTTCTACCTACGCCAGGTGCCACTGACGTAGTGTCCACGTGGCGGGCTGCTCGGCGCAACCTGCTACGTGCTAGAGAGAGAGTAAGGAGGAGGTATGATAAGGGTCGTACTCCTAACCCTTTTCAGGTTGGAGATCTGGTTCTTTGTCAGGCTCACCCGGTCAGTTCGGCCGCGGAACGAAGAGCTGCAAAGTTGTGCTATCGGTGGTCTGGTCCCCACCGCATCGACAGGTTTTTGTCACCGGTGACTGCTCTGCTGGTTGATCCCCAGTCAGGCAGGGTGTTTAGGAAAGCCCATGTGTCCCAGCTTAAGGCTTTCCGGGGAACGGTTGGTCCAGGAGTTGGTGTTCCTGGGGGTTTCTTGGGGCAAAGAGATTGATCACCTCTGCGCCCTAGGTGGCTGTTCTGAGAGAGTCTTCTTTCTCTCTTTTTTCTTGTCGGGCCCGACAGTCAGGGTAGTTTGCTCCCTGTTCGAGGGGTTTCCCTCTTAGTTTCTCTTGGACGTCCTTAGAACACCACTCTTCGGAGGTCTTCGTCTTCTCTTGGTTCCCTGAGGTACCGAGTTTGCTCCCCTGCCTGGGTGTGTTGAGGTTTGCAGAGGGAGGTTGTACCGGGTCTTGGACCGGTACAGTTTCGTTTTTTTCGTCGTTGTCTGCCAGGCTGCCTGAGATTCGCTTTTGCCTTGCGTTTCGTGTACTTGGTAGCCGTTGGCCTAGTTCCGTTTCGTTTCCGTGTTCCAGCAGCTTCGGTCAAGTTGGCCTGTCTGTTCACTTGTTCTTTGCAGCGTTCGTCAAGTCATGGTTGCCGGCTGAGAGTTCCCAAAACGTAAGTGTTCTTTTGTAAGTTTTAATATTTAATCACCCTTTTGGTGAAAATACTTTGTTTCATTGAAAATATTAATCGGGCTTAGTTGTGTTTTCAGGGTTTTGTTAAATTTGTATTCTTTGTGTAGATGTTTCTTAGACTAGGTTAAAGCCATGTGCTTCCATGTTACTTTTTACCGTTAATTACCGTTAATGCTTTTTATATCTGCCTTTATTTTCAATTGTAATTCTGTATAATGTTTTGTTGAGCCTTTTTACAGTTGTAGTTACCGATTTACCATATTTTTTGTTCCTTGCCAATAACCTAGCCTAGCTGTACACTTTGATTTTCATGTTATAACCTATTGCTCATGTTTCCATAGCCTAGTTTTCCGTTTAACCATTTTAAGTTCATATACGCAATTAATTCTTTGATATTTTGTTAAATTGTAATTTTTCTTAAATCTGAGTTTGCCAACATAATTATTCTTAACCTAAAAAATAGATCTTTTATTTTTTCTAGTGTGCTAATCCTGTATAATTTTGTCTGTGCCCGTTTTGTTTTGCCAGGTCATGTATTAGGGGTTATGTATAGTATTTGTGTTGTGATGGCTGGACTGTTTTTAATGTGCTGTGGTGTTGTCCTACAGTCCAGGGTCCTCGAGTAGGACGCTTCTACCCTCGGCTTGCCGTCCGGGGATTGTCTACCATCCACACTGCCAGCCTGGCCTGAGTCCATGTATAGAGGCCATTGGTGACCCTGCTGCCCCACCTACATCTTTGGGTATGAGTCTTCTGTCCTCAGGTCAGTGCTTTCCTTGTTGTTTCCCGCGGCTGAGCTGGGGGGTTTAATTTAAAAGTGAAAAGGAAATGGAAAGAAAAAATAAAAGAAGAAAAAAAGTTTGTGGAACTGTTTAATTTGTGGCCTAGGCCTAAACTGGAACAGTGATTGATGAAACAGCCATGGGGACTTATATTTTTTTTTATTTAAAAAGAAAAGCTTTAAAAAATACACAAAGAATATTTTTGATGTTAATATTTATTTATATTTATTGTTATTTATATTTAATTAGTTTATTTTCTTGTTACATTTGTTTAGATTTTTATATTTGTTAGGTCCCCATTGTTAAATCCTGTTATTATTTATTTATATGCTTAGGCCTAGTTATTGTTATTTATTTTTTGTTAAGTGTTATTAGGGGGGTTTTGAAGTGAATTTTTACTCGAACGGTACCGTGTTATATTTTCTTTTAAATTATTTAATTTTTAAACTCACCAAAAGGGTGATTATGGTGCTTTTAGTTAACTTAATTCGGAGCTGCCCCGGGATTCCGGCTTACTCCCGGGCCTCGGTGGAATCAAGGGATGTGGGCCAAATTGGCCGGGCT
>JAQJVL010001806.1:0-56825 GCA_035578905.1 Stictocephala bisonia
GGGTCCCCTCTCTAAACAGGGACCCGCGCCCCTAAAGGCCGTATCCAAGGTCCGGTCCGTACAACGTACAAGGACCAGTGACAGTCTTGTTACATTTTGTACAACTGCAGAGATGGGGTTCTGTGGCGAAAGTCATCTTCGTCGAACCAGGCCACAAGGCGTACCAAGTCCACCGACGTGGTGTTCGAGACCCCGCCTCATAAACGATATATCGTCGCCCTTACACTTCTTGATCCATACTACATAGTTCATCGTTTTTCTTAGCAAATGTCGTTTATATTCCGGGTCACGACATTTATTAGCGCATACAAGAAGACTGAGGGAAGTTACAAAAAGAGAATTGAAATTAGAAGTATACAATTTATTTTCTAACAAAAAATAGATTAATATGGATAACCCTGTTATACTATCAAGAATGTCAAAACGGCACAAGTCGGAATTATGTCTCCGTTGATTGCTTCGATTTTTTCTTCGCTGTCCGCTTTGTTCTTGTCAGGGCGATCTTTGAAGAATACCAAGGAATTTCGGTCGTGATCGTAGTAGCACTCGATTATTACACGATCGTTTGCAATGGGACACGGCCGATCTGCCCAACCTGGAAACTTAGATGGGACGTCGAGAACTCGAAATTGTCGTTTGCCAGAAGATGAGGTCGCCAGAACCCGTCGTGATGTTGTATTTCCAAGTCAATGGTGTCAATGAGTTTTACTTTGATATACCGTGGTCCGGAAGTAACACAGGGTAAGAGAGGGGTGACTTGCCTTTCAGTGTGGTGACCGAAGATGTGTTCTCTCGTGCACTCCCGGAGTAAACAAAAGCAACTAACAGACCCTCACTGTGTTTGCAGAAAGAAGGGATCTTGAACGATGTACTTCGGTAGGAACTGGGGCGATCCTATCGAGACAGTGTAACTTTTCTTTCGTCTCCAAACGACGCTGAAGTATCCATTGGACTGTCCGCCGTTGGGTAAATTGTGAAACCGATCCAGACATCCGAACAGAGTCTCGATTTCGGTCTTGGTCGTGACGGCGGCAACAGTGGTCAGCATTAGTTTTTGGTGTATCCGAACGCATGTAGGTGTTCACAATAGTCACTCCCATTGAGACGTGTAGTGTCGTTTCTGGTACTAAAAGCAGGGAGAGACGTTGTATTCGTTGGATCACGTAGCCTAGATCGGGTGTCTCTAACAAGCGGGGATGGCTGAACGCATTCAGAGAGTTTATGACGAGCAGCGAGTGAAACTGGCGCTACGACCCTGTAAGTGTTACAATAATTAGTCGGGTCGTTGAATTGTGTTTTTAAAATGATGCTTGTCGAGACGTTACCCGGCGTAAACGTCCTGTGTCATTCAGGGTGTTGTTTCTACTGTAACACATGATACAGTGTGTTGTATGCACTCACTACTACGGCATGATTTTCGGTGACAATGAACAGTCTTTCACCCGTTTCGGAATCGGTTATGATTTCCAGTTGAAAGAAATCAGGTCATTGTCGAATGGTAGATCTGCCTTAAAGGTAAAGAGAGAGCCACAGGAATCTCGAATGAAGATGTACCCGTCACAGTAACTGGCAGTGGCTTTCATTCCATCCCCATTTTGGCATTACGAAGAATTTGACGGGGGGCGAGTCACTCTTCACCCCATCGAGGTCGTGTTTAGTTTTGAAACAGGTGTCCCATAACTCCTTGCCGACAACGGTTGTAGTTCACGAAGCGACGTTTGAACTCATCGAAGATGTTGTCCACACGTTCACGCTGTACAGTTGCCGCAGCGTCCCTTGCGCATCGTCTTGGATATCAGACCGTACGGTAGGATGGTGAACAGGATTCGAGACTATTTTCTCAGCCCTTTGTTCGATATCGTGACTAGTCCATGTGTCGTGACTGTATTTCCCCGTTCAATCTCTACGTAGTATAACGGGAAATTACATTTGGTTCTCGCTTCCAGCGTGCCTCCGTATGTCGAGCACTCGCCCAGTGATAGTCGGGTGAATTCTGGTATGCGTCCGTGAAAGAGGCCCTTGAACGATGCAGGCGAGAAAGAGAGCCGGTGCTTGTTAGTGGTCCGTAGACAGGTCGCAGTAAGAGTGGTCCTCGTGTACCATGCGCTTCCACTGGTGTTCGTTAAGTTGTTCTTCGAATGAAGACTTGTACGTCGTCGAAAACAAAGATAACGCGACCACTCGTCGGATCCACGTGAGGTATCTGCAGTTCCGTGTAATGTTTTAAAGAATTTTCGATCCCAGAAGGTGGTGACGCCTTTTTTAACTACGTGGTCGTTCCACACTCCGTCTCGGAGACAAAAGCGTTTAAGCTCCCTGTACTTGTATCCCTTTGAATTTCCGTTTCTAGACCGATAGAATCCACCAGTACCGCCTGTGGTGTACACGTCCAGATCCTCTTCGACGTGAGGGTGGCGGGCAAGAACTTTGTAGATTTCCTGATACAGTTGTCCTCCAAATACTAAAGTTACGGTTGTTCTCGAATTCCATTGAAACACCGGGCTCCAATTTTCTTCACTTTACTCCACGTTCAGTACATGTTACCACATTCGACAGGACGATTTAAGAATGCATTGACGTACGGTTCGTTGATAACGTAAGCACGCCTGATACCTTGCTTTGCTTCACTCACCTCACTCGTCGTTGGAAGATCAACAACATAGGTGACCCGACAGCCCGTGAAACCTCCACCCCCTGTCCCGTATCGGTGGAGTATAAACGGCCGGAGTACGTTAGGGGACACCCTTGGGGAGAATGAAAATTCCCACCTTATCAGGATGTCCTGGATCCCCGGTGGGGGGGGGAGTAATGGCGAAAAAAACGATAGGAGACCTGCGGGTGCCAACTATTTTCCCCCCGAAATTCGGTTTATTGGGTCCCGAACCCGGTGGGGTTTTCTCCAAGTTCCGAACTCCGTGTAAGCCTGAATAATACTTTTTCCGAATCTGGGGTTAAGTATTATATATTTGACGAAATTTAGTCAACTCCCCCTCCGTTTAAGACCCGCCCTTCCCCGGAGAATGGACATACCTTGGGATAAAAGTGGGCCCGTGTTCCCCAAATACGACTACCTAGGGTTTTCCTATCTTCAACGAACACTTGGTCGAAGATACCTCCACACTCCCGAGAAGATACTTTTGGCCAACCCAAATGCCGGGGATCCCCGTGGTCCCACCTCCTTTTGCTTTCAAACGAACTGGGGATTTTTTGAATTTTGTCCGTCAAGAAAAACAGTTAAACAAATAACCGGTGGTTCCGAGGTTTTGAGGCCCCCCCGATGAAACAGCCCCCCGTATTTTTCGAGATTTTTACCATAAAAATATAACTGATTATCGCTGCAGAAAAGAACACCCACAAACCGTTTGTTAACACCACCCACACACACCGAACCACACTCCGGTAACCCCCCCCATTCGGGTGTATTTTCAATCTAAACCTTATCTTCCCAGGGAACTCCCGTTTTGTATAGGGAAAAAGAAAACTGGACCGGACAAACACTGTACCTAGGATTCTCGGTTCGTCAACATTTGACCGTTATCGCAAAACGAAAAATGGTCCCAACTGAAGAAAATACAACCTTCCTTTGATCCCCCCTGAATTTCCCCACGTACTGGTGGGGAAAACGGTAAAAAAGCGGTTGTTTGCACAAATAACCGAAATCAAATAGACCTCGTTGGCCATCCAAATAACAAAAGGTGGATCCGAAAACAACGAATCCCGTTAAAATAATCCGTATTTAAATAACGCGAACCTGAATCCCGAGCTCGGTGCGTCACCCCGGGCCAAATCCTAATCCCTATCCGGGTCCCAACGCCTGCTACCCTGTCGTTTATATTTGCCGTCATCCAACCCAACTGGAAGTAATATTTTCCCCTTGTAAAAAAAGGCCCCGTTTAGTTTTTATTTTTGCATTATCCCTGAAATGGTGGGAAATCCGTATAAACCCCACTGGTGCCCCCCACGCGTGTTTGTTTTATCAAATGATCATTTATGGGGTATAATTCGAACATTTCCTGGTCGATCTCGGACTTCTTGGAGGATTCTTTTTTACCGGTTAACCCTGGTCCCCCCCCCCCCCCCCGGGCGGTCCGGAATTGCCAATTTTCCTTTTTTAACAATTGAGATTTTCCGATTTGTTGTTTATTTGCCCAGTGGCTGAAAGAACCTGAGGCCCACGAATCCCTTTTCCCTCCCACATACGGTGCCCAGGTACCTTTCGGGTAGACGGTTAGCGTCTTAAAGCAGTAGCGAACAGATTTTCGCCCCAACAAACGCCAACCCGGTAGTCCAATGGTCAGCCGTCCAATAAAAATCTAGTCCCAAATCCATTGTACAAGTGGTTTGTGGTACCCCCCCCCGCGTGAGGCCCAAAACACAGTCCCCAAAGTCCGACATGGGCCTCCAAGAGCGGGTCTCCCGGCCCCAGAAGCAAAGGCGAATCTTTGTACTTTTTTTTTGAGCAACCCCAGCCGAAAGGCCAAAACAGATCTTTTTTCTCCGAATGGTGCGCCCTTTTCCCAAAACGCTGGAAGGCAGAACCAACGAAAACTTTCCTCTTTCGGTCCTGAAACTGGAAACTCGAGCTATGGTTACATTGTACAAGGTGGGTGAGTGAATATAACAGATCCCGTCCCCGGTCTCCGAAACGCGCATCGGTACCCGTTTCGCTGATGGATTCCCGTCCCCCCCCGGTATTTTGGTAATTTTTCCCCCTTCAGAAATATTCGTTACCTCTTGGGCGTTTAGATTTTTTGGGTTGGCCCACTGTATTTTTTCTTTTTTCCGGTTAAACGCGACCACTAACAACTCCCCTTAAGAGCTTTTTTTTACAAATCCGCCCCTTTTACCCCCGATCCCCCCCACCCAGGCCCCTTTGCATTTTTTTTTTCCCCCTAAAATCTGTAGCAATTTCGTTCCCTCCCCACTGCGGCCTTTTGGATGAAATAATTAACTTTTCATCTGCCCCTTTCCCTTTGTTCTTGTTTTACAACAGGCGGTTCCCCCCCCCCTACCCCCCCCACTCTCAAGCAAGAGTTGAAAGAGTACAAGAAAGGAATTGTAGTCCCTTCAACAAACGCACTTATCCAATCCGAATCGTTTTTGAAAATCAATTGGGTCCGGTGTTTTTCAAACCGCGCCTGCAATCGTGACCCGAAAAAGAGTGGAATTGAAGTATACCCAACCGCCCCAAAATGTGGGTTCTTACCGTTTTAGAAAAATTTCCGCGGAAATACCATCAAAGTAAATTTATCCCGGTGTTGTCCCCCCGGCCCGGAATTAGAGGATTCCCGTATCCCGTTTTAGTTTATTCCGAAACCGGCGAAGCCAGCTTCTCCGCGTCAACTACGTTCGTCCCTCCCTAATCTACATTCCGTAAAAAAGTCCTCCAGTCTCCCCCCCTTTAAAGTCCCAATGACCGTTTTATATTATGAAAACCACTGAGTGTGTACCATTACAACCCGTGGGCCCCCGTATTAGACTGGTCCACCCCCGAGTCGCCCCACCTCTCGTCCCCTCGAGCGTTTTATTTTGTACCGAGACCAAGTTTCGTGGTGGTTTATCTCTTGGGATTCCTCCAGGTAAAATTTCCACCATCCCAAAAAACAAAAGGATAGTTCCTAGTAAAATTCCAAACGGTTTTCAACATTTGGTGGGAAACAGTTTTTTGTCCAGTAATTTTCTTTTTTATTCTGACAAGAAAATCCCGAAATTATTGAAAAAGAACCCCCCTCATTTCCTCAACACGGCTTTATTCCCTCCGAGAGAAAACGAAATCTGCAGGGGCCCGACGGTATCCCCCCCTAACCGACGTAAAGCCGCTATTTTACCGGTATGTCCACAAAACGTCCCTTCGTCCCCATTTACGTTTGTTTTTTTTGAAATGCCCATATAAGGAAAACATGGGCCCCAAAACTCAAAATCGGGGTTGGAAACGTTATTATCTTTTAAGCATTTTACATGGAATTTGTCCCCCCACCTGCGCCCCGTAAAATACAGTAAGACGATTGGCCTAAGGGGGAAATAGTTTTTTTCCACGTTACGTTGGCCTCCCCCCTTGCGCCATGAAAAAAAAAAGTTGTCAAAACTCCCCTACGGTGCGACCCACAGTGGGAATACAAAATCGGAAGAAAAAAAAGTAACATGGAATACCGCGGCGGTGTGCCACGTGATCGAAAAGAGCCCAATCCGCAACATCCAGCACGGTGTCCGCAGATGATAAAGTTTTCTGAAATATCCTGAAAGGAATCTTCCATCTGTGGGGGGACTTGTCCCCCCAGCCGTTGTTCAACAATAAATCGGTTTCCCCTTTTCTATTTTCCCATCCGTGGGTTCCTCTGTTTTGCATAGATGCTTGTTATGTGGTCCCGGTCTCGTTCATAAGGTTATTAAGCGGAAAACAACCAGTGGGGCGTATCCACGTATGGATAGAAAGGTTTTTTCCAAAAACCATGTAAGTAAAAAAATGTCCCAATTCACTGATACCGTCCAGATTTTAGCGCAAAATCCGATTCCTTACCCGATTCGGTTTCCCCCCCCCCCCCCCCCCCCCCCCCTCCTCCGAAAACCGTCCCCCTTAACAAACGCCTTGAACGACCCCCCCCCCCCCAAAAATGAACGGTTTGGAGTGCTTTAGGCCCCCAATGTTCCCATCACAAAGAAGGAACCTTCCCGTCCACACCGTGGAGAAGGCCTAATACCTAAGATTCGTAAATGCTTTGGTTTTAGGGATCGAAAATGGAAGAGGTTGCTAAAAAAAAAAACGAGCGGGGCTGTTTGTAATAGACAACTCGGGAAAAAACCACACCTGGTTGTCTCATACGCCTTCTTCAAAAACCCTTTACCGGATTGTGGGTCGGAACTAAGAATAAAAGCCAAACGAAACCGTCCCACACCCCCAAAATGGAAGCTCCAGCGAACCCCGGCCGTCCCCCGCCCCGGAAGAGTTGATAAATGGGTTGCAATTCCGGATACTTTCCACCACTTAACTCCGATGAATTACCGTCCACGACAGAAAAGGTGGGCACACGGTGCAAAGATCCAACCTTCCCCGTTTTTTCCTCGATATGGGTATCCCAAATACCAACGGAGTTTTTTTCCGGAGTGAAAGGTGCGATCGGGACTTTGGGCCTATGACAACCTGCCAAATAAGGGAGTTCCCCGCACGAGGAAACCATTGTGGGGTGGCCCAACACACCGCAAAGGTTTAATGTACTTAGAAGCGATTCCCCATAAGCCCCTCTACTACTGGGGATGATGGGGGAAGAACGGTTGGGACGGTACACTAATTTAACCGTAAGTTAAAAAAACAATGAGTCGATTTTATTTCGCGTTCGATCCCTCTGCCATGAAAACCACGACCCTGGACCGTGGTTTTCGGCCGGTTACCAAGACCGGGGTTGTCCCCGCATCGAAAAACAAACCTTTCCCAAACACGAACCGGTGGGTTTAGTCCTTCCCTATTTTTTTGACAAGAGCAAAATGTAATAACGTTGTACCGTGGATGACAACCCGTGATTACATTACCGATGAATAATTCGTGAAGTTGTCCAGTATGTGTTTTGTAATGGTTTTTTTTTCAAACAATTTATTCCCATATACCCTTGTTTTCGAGAAGAAAATTCGAGGCGCAAAACTAGTTTTTTCCGTCTGCAAAACAGTTATCCAAAAAGGATTTTTTTTGTTCCAAATGAAAATATTCATGCCGAAAATCATGATCCCAACAAGATTTTAGACACCGGAAAGAACGTTTTAAAAATTAAATTTTTGTAATACGTATTTGATCCCGAAAAATGGCCTTTTGCAAACAACGACTAGGTAATAAAGCAAATGTGTTTCGTAATATGGTGGACTTCCTTTTCTGGCTGATGGTATTTGGGAAATATCCCTCAACCCTCATATACAACGTTGTTACCGTCCCCCCCCCCCCCCCCCCTTGGGCTTCTTCGGGACGCTGCCGTCGGATACGTACCCCCCCCCCCTTCCACTTCCAACGGATTTTTTTTCAGCACTCTCAACTGGCCCGTTTTCCCTGGGTGAAACGGTTCACATATTTCTTTACCCCCTCCACACCACTTTCGCCCAATAGGACAAACAAGAGGGTGGGGGGGATCAATGTGCGAATTTTTCCATAATAATACAGCGACCCCCCCACCCGGTCCCCCTCCGCGGGCGCAGGCGACTCCATTAAGCCTTCTTGTGTCCATATTAAATAAGGAGAGGATAAAGTAAGAAAGGGGCTGGACGCGAAAAAAGCATAATTGGCGGAAAAAAATGGAAAAATATAAAGATGGATGGTTCCAGTAATTCCCCCCTCTGCACCGAAAACGAGTCCCCCCCCCTCAGACAGAATCTCGCAGTAAAATTTTTTCAGAAAAGTTTTTTACCAGGCCCCCCACCCGGGAGCGGCCGGTTCCCCCCCCCCACCCCCCCCCCCCCCTACTATTTTTTGACTAGACCCTCCCAACATTCCAAGTCCAACGCTGGGGGACGTCCCCCAAATGCAGAATTGACGTACCCCATCCCCATTCCTGCAGCACAAAAACACATGTCAGAAAATAAGATCCATCGAAGTAAAACATTTTTTCAGAAAGTTTTATCCAGGCCCCTGTCCGCACCAAGCGCGTCCTACTATTTTTTAACTGGGAATTCAACCTGCAATAGTCCCCCCCACACGTGACTATCAATGCCGTTCCTTGGCCCCAACGAACCGAGGTCCCAAATAGGGATCTGCAGTAAAAATTGAATGTGCAAGAATGTTTTTTTGCCAGAGTCCCCTGCGCCGGCTAGCACGTTATTCTCCCTTTTTATTGGGGGTTTTGGTAACAAGTTGTTTTTTTTAACGAGTTCCTTATAAATTGGTTTTAGGGACGTGAAATACGACAAAATCGAAGTGGAAGAGAACTTGAAACGTTTATATTCAAAAGAGTTTTTTTCTACTGGGGCCCCCTGGTCAGGCCAAAAGCGCCGTTCCCCACCCTAAATTAATTACTAGGTGTGTTAGCTTTATAGCCCCCAGCCCACTGACTCCCCAATGGCGTCCCCCCTTTTTGGGCACAGAACCTCCCCTCCCCCCGCCCCCCCTCGCAGTAAAAAATTTTTCCTGGGCCCTGGTTCCTTCCCCGACCCTCCCCAGGGTCCTTTTAAACTTGCGTTTATTGGTTGTTTCATACAAACTGGTATTTTTACACCCGACCGCCCCTGCCCCCCCGTTAGTAAATGCCACCACACCCAAACCACCAGTTAATTTTTCCCTTTGGCGTAAAATGAGAAAAGGTAGATGTAGGTTCCACAAAATAGGGAATCCGTCCACCGGGCTAACCAATTCCACTTACTCGCCTGGCACCACAACAAGAACAACTTTAATTCCTTTTTTTTAAATGGGTACCTGGTTAAAATGTTTGTAAGTTAATAATAACTGCAGCGAGAAGGAAAATTTTTACTGTTTTAAGATGGGGTTCCCACCCACAATAGCATCCTCACCTCTTGATTATTGAAAGCGTCCTGGTTGTAGAAAAGACCCCAATCGAAACACAATTTTACATTTTATAGCAACCACCCAGTTAGGCACTCGATTAGAATCTTTACTACCACAGACCACTCGGTTTTCCTAGAAGTGGTCCAAATAGCAATATTCGTAAAGTACCGCCTTTGGAATTAAAGGAAGCAAATCTGTTCGACGTGGGGGGGTTTTTCGACCCTGCAAAGCCTACCTTTGAATATTCCCCACCCTCCTTTCCCAAACCAATTAAAAATGCCCCGATTTTGTGGCGGTTCCCCCCCCCTGTACACGTGGCACTTGACCCCCTAACAAAGGTGAAAATTGGGGTTTGTACAAAGAAAGTCCAAAGGCGAGCATTGGGTTTTTGATTATAAACCCTAATTGTGTCTAATTCGCAAAAAATCCGGGTCCCAACAACAAGCCCATGGTCCACCCCTACAAAGATTGGATACTATATTTCGAAACAACAAGAGAGCCACGAACAACACTTTAGCCCCCCTTGGCCTCGCTTTTGTGTACACTCCGGTTGAAGGAAATAAAGTAAGGTCCCCCATAATAATAAATGTATAAAAAACATTATTTTAGCAAACATCTTATATTCCCTTATTAAATACACTTTCCCATTTGCCCCCCCTTCCCCAAAGAACCAGGGGTTTGTGACCTTCTCCCCTTTCTTCCTTTTCCTTCCGTTTTTTATTTTTACCAATTATGCATCGGTTACCATTAAGGGCAAACACCTACATATTGTAACCCCGGTTGGGAGGCCCCCCTTTACAACCTAAGTGTCCATGCTGGTGGATAACGGCAAAGAACTTGTAAATAACCCCTTCCACTTTCACCTTGGGTTGGAGGGGCCGATTATAATGGGCAAAAAACTTGGGAAATTTTAGGGCTTCCCCCCACCCCCCCCCCCCACCCAGCGAAATTGAAAAGAAGAAAAAAAAAGAAATTTATGAAACAAAGAAATGACATGAAAAAAACCATTTTTGTTAAAAAGTGTACGTTTATGAAACAATAATTTTGCCCCCTGATTCTTAAACCCATATTTGTTTTAGTGGATTTCCAAATAATGGAAAGGGTTTAACGATGAATAATGTTACTTACGAGTTCCCCCCCCCCTACGAATTTTCCTTACCATGTCCCAAGCCCGAGAAAAAACTGCCTACTGAATACTGGGTTTTTTTTGAATAGAAACCCCAAGTGAAAATGAAAAATGAAACGGAATTGTGCCAAATGAAAAGCACAGCCACTTTAATATATATATCCCGACACCCCGAAGAAATTAGAAAAATCCCAGATTCCGGGAACTTCCTCGGGTCCTAAATAAAATTTCCCTTTTTTTTTTACTACTGTAGAACGGTTATCCGTGATCCCGAAATAAAGGCTATTGTAAAAAGTCAAATGAAACAATCGGAAATCCGCCCGCGGGTAAGCAAAATCGAAAAAAATTTTTGAAAATACATCGGCATTCCCGACGATGATCCGGGGTAGTGGGAAAAAAATATATCTAACATATAACCCCGTGGAACCCCAAACGTTTTGCTCCGAATCAGTCCCCCCCCCCATCTTCAACAGCTACGAAAGGAAATAATTTTAAAATACCAATCATCCGTTAACCCCAGCGTTTCAGATCCCGATGACGGTTACTAAAAGAAAGCGAACCAGTCCCCCTCGGCACTGGTCCGGTTTCTAACTACCTATTGGCATCAGAACCCACCAAACCTTTCGAAAGAACGGATCCCTTTGGATCCTTTTTGGAAAAACCATTGGTACATAGAAATCTTACAAGGAAGACTGAGATGGACCCCGAAGCCCCTGGTTTGTTTCTAGAGTACAATCCATTACAAGCGCGCTTATGACGAAAAATGGCCCGAAGTACGAAGATACCGAAGGTTTCCGACAGAGTATGCTGGCGCAACACCCTCCGAAATTTAGGAGACTAAACTACAGGAAACACTGGACGACCTACGTGTTTATCCCCCCCCCGACGGCGAGCTCTCTCGAATTACGTTCACCCCATTTTTCGTCAAGAAGTGTGTTTTTGAGTGAGCTGGACCGCCGTAAAATATAGGTGCAAAAACGATAGTGTTACTTACTACACCGTGGGGGAGAATTGGCCCCCCAACCTGAAGTAGTAAAGTGGGAAAGTTTTGTTGTCCCCAATAAAATGGGCACAAAAAGCCTTGGTCGAAAAATTAGTGTCCCCGGGTAATGCCCCCGTTTTCACGTAAAAAGAAAACGTCCCCCATGAGAAGATGGGGTGGAGCGTAAACACCGTTTAATGAAAACTAAAATATCCCACTCAATAAATTTGGACGATCCAGCTAAGGAACCTAATCCTCACCCAAGGTCCCGAAAAATCTTTTTCCCGATTCCGTTATTCCTGGGAACAACTTACCCCTTGCCAAAACGGCGTGTGGGCCGGCCTTATAATGTTGATCCCCCCCACGAATTAACTATACGAATTTGATGATGGGAAACAAGATTGAATTTTTTCGAACGGAGGGAAGAGTTTCAATGGACTAACATCGCCTACACTGAAAAACCGTCTGCCCCCCCGTGGTCCCCTCAACGCATGCCTGCAAAGAGGGACACGGTGGGCCAAGTGGGGATTCGAACCCCCCGTACAACATCGAATTGCAACCGGTATTCACCGAAAGGTATTGTGTTAACTCACCTCTTGAACCCCATGGCCTTCGAAGGCGCCAAAAAGGGATTGAAAATTATTTAATAACTTTCTTTGAAATGTAGTAGAAATGTTTTAACCCGTTGTTTATTGGCAAACTGTTTTTTTTGCCCCCCCCCCCCCCCCAGGTAATTCTTACTGTTGTGGGAAGCACAGTGCGGGGAACTTTGGGGCAGAACCGCTCCAAGTACTTTTCTGTACAAATCCAACAACTCGTTTTCCTTCCCGGCACAAATTTTTGTGGGAAATAAATTCCGTATTTCTACTCCCCTTCCTTCCCGCGTGAAATGGAACAATCCTGTGAAGTGGGTTAACGGCCCCGAGGTTGGGGGAATACCTACAACCCCCCTGGTCCCCCATGTCCACCCCGACCCCGCCCACTGCCGAAAAGAAAAAATGGACCCCCTCTTTTGTAAGAAAGTTTACCAATCCCACGTGGTTTTTTGAAAATCAAACAAACGGACCCATCCCGGGAAATAGGTTTATTAATAACATCGTAGAACAGCTACCAAACGCTTTAATCCTTGACGGCCCGGAGTTGGGAAACACAGTGCCCGCCCCAAACAGGGCCCATGCTAAGTCGTCGTCCGACCTGGGGACGACAAAACTCGAAATCACCTGCTTTTTGTCCCCCCTTTTTTCAAAAGCCTTTTTTCTCTTGGAAAAGAAAACGGGCAAAGAAACAAGACCCCCACTCCTTGTGAAATTCCCCAATTATGGTCAAAAAGTCCGTACCCCCCCTACGAGAGGATTTACCCTCACAGTTATTTATGGGCCACGCTTTTTGATATATAGAACCATTTTGGTAAAAAGAATAACAAAAATGAATTGTACTTGTAACACCAGAACTTAATTCCATTTCCTTTCTTCCCATTCCGAGTATACTGTAAAAAAACAATATGAAACCGACACTGAATCGTACACCAGGCCAAAAAACCGCAACGTCCACCCAGCCGACTGGCTTAACAAAGTTTATTAGAAGTTTTTTGGACATTCTTCCATGAACCCTAGATAACCTTCAAATACAACCCGTTTAGGTGAAACCAATCCCTTATCCCCTGGCTTCTGACACCTGCGACCTGATACTTTAACCCTCCCTCCCCATTCCACGGAATTTTATCTTTATCCGCAACACTCATTGTCGATCCCCTAGCGAAAACGACCACCCCGACACACATATCTACCCCCTCCCAAAACCTTTTTCGAACCAATAGGAAAACCGGGGAAGGTGGGGATTTTTGTGCGGCATTTTTCCATATGTAACAGCATTCGCTCACCGCGCGGGGCTGACATCATTAGCTTTACTTGTCCCATTCAAAATAAAAGTAAGGCAAGGTAAAGAGTAAATGAAAGGGGCCCTGAACCGCGAAGCATAAGATGGGCGAAAAAAATGGAAATATAAAGATGAAACGTCCCGGTTAAATTCCCGGCACGAAACAATGATACAGAGAGATCCTCCCGCAGGTAAAAATTTTTTCAAGAAAAGGGTTTAATTATCAAGCCCGTCCCCCCATTCGGCCAGCCCCGGGCGGGTCTACTGTTTATTAAAACTGAAAACTCGAGAAAACTTCAAATAGTACCCCCCACGTGGAACGCACCATGGACGTCAAAAAATGACCGTAAGCCGTCCCCCCCCACCCCCTGCCCACGGAAACCATGGTACCCCGATCCCCGACCCGATCCTCGCAGTAAAGAAAATTTTCCCAGAAAGTTGTACTGAACCAGTCGGCCCACGGCGTCTACTTTTTTTTTTACTGGATTTTTCCTCATAGATCCCCCCACCGCGTGGAACGTACATGCGATGAAGTTCATTTCCCGTCCCCTGCAAACGAAACATGTTCCCCCCGAAAAAACAACCCCGAAAATTCTCGCAGAGAAATTTACAGAAAAGTTTTTTACCTGAACCTGTCCGGCCCAGCGCCGGGTTCCCCCCCCTACTTTTTACCTGAATTCCACTTCATAGTCCCCCCCCGCGTGAACCGTCCCCCCCCAAATTGCGATTGACGTTCCCACCCACCCACCCCATCCCCCCCCGTTTCCTGCAACGAAAACATGTCCGACCGTATCTCGCATAAAAGATTTTTTTTCAGAAAGTTATTTTTACCGGGAAACCTGGGGTCCGGCCAGCGCCGGGGTCCCTCCCCCCCCCCCTAATTTTTTTTACTGGGGCCCCCCCCTATTTGGGTAAACATTTTTTCCACAAGGTCCCTTAATAAGGAAATTGTGTCAAAAGTGTTCCCAGGGACGGGAAGCCTACCTCAAATCCCAAACGGAAGAAGAATTTGGTACTTTAGTTCGTTTTTTTTCAAACGATGAAAACGTTATCATTTTTACATGAAATTCCATATAAAGGTGGGCCGGATTTGTAAACCATGTTCTAACTATGTAAAAAATGCACGATCCCCCGGGACAGATACGAATCTCCTGCCCTTCACAAAAAACCCACCCCAACACATGAATTACCACCCAAACAAGGAGAATCATGAGAAAAAACGATCAAACGGATAAACGGCCTTTTTTCCCGTATGCCCGACTCCCCCCTCGCCCTAATGAGGCCGTTTACAACTCTTTTGGCACAGTGGAACTTCGCTAACCCACTAGCAGAGGCGTCCTCACTCAACAACAAACAATAAACAACCCCATTGCGCAGGGAAGAAACAACTAGCCCAGCTCTTCGTTTGGCGCTGAACGCAATTCCCCTGTCGCACGTAACGAAATTTTATTAATTGTTTTTTTGCCAGTTGTCGGTGACAGCATTAACTTTGTTGCAGTCCCAGATTCCATGCGGGAATACAACGGTGGGTAGGTTAGATTTATTGTCCAAATACCAGGATCGCCGAATGTAGGATCTAGCGGGTTTTAGTAGATACCCGGCTTTTAACGTTTGAGTAAAGATTAGGCCACTATTAGGGAATCTCGCTGTCGTCAAATCTGGCGGCCCGCCAAAATGCAACGACGAACCAGTAAAGCATTTTTAGCGCGTGTATAACAGCTCCTGGGTCCACCGAACCAGCCTATACCCCCACCAGGAGAACGATGGTGGTGTTCTACCCCCCCTTTTTGTGGTGGTCCCGATCAAAGGGTAACGAATCGTTCTCTACCTATTTGGCGAACCACTGAAAGGAAATGGCCCAAATAGCCGCCTGTACCGGGGCCTGGGATCAGTTTGTAAAACAATCCCAACCGTAGAAAAGTATCCTGGAGTCCCATACACCTAAATGCAAGGAAGTACATCCAGCCGTGGGGATTTAGCTTTTCCACCCTTGAAAAAAAAAGTCTTTTCCCCCATGCCTTTGCGTTTGAAACGGAAATTGTGGAAAACGTCCCGCCTTTACGTCACCCCCCTGGTAGTGGTAACTGGCCTGGGGGTTTGAAGAGCAAAACATGTAATTTTTTTCGTTTCTGAAACTCTCCCCGGTTCCCCAAGCCAAGGCCCCCGGCCGAAAGTAATACAAATACAGATTTTAGTACATATTTTTTCGAGATACGCATTGAGACTACAGGTGAAGGAAGGTCCTCTCCACTCCGTTTCCGCACAAAATACTCGATCAGATAAGCGTTTACGTGTTCTTCATTAGAAGTGAATCGGAAACAAGCGTTCGGATACTTGCCCGAGTTGTTAGTAATGTACGAGTCTTCCTTGACGGCCGTCATTATGTTGTCTTTCATAGGTGCACAGTATGCGATATTGGACCTTTTCTGTAATCCGTAGTTCACAGTCATCGCCTAAAGGGGCTCCAGTGAACAAATCAAAAGAACATGGATTCGGTACCGTAGCAGATTCCCGCACGCGGTCTGTGAACGCAGATTGAAACTTCCGATCCACGAAGCTACTCTTTACCGACAGCATTGGTTTAGTAGTAGTTCTAGTTCGATTCTTCACCGAGCTACCACTGTCTGTAGTGTGTAATGCGTTGGAATCGGAATACACGTCCTTGCTTGAATAACTATTGTAAATACACATGTCACTCTCCCTGTCATTGAACGGTCTCGGTATACACGACGGTAGTCCCCGTGGGTGTGTGGATCAGGACCCGGCACGTTACAGTGGTTACAAGACGAGCACACGTATTCGTGTATGTCTATAGGCGGCACAGCCTCTACAAGTGGATTTCCAGTCACTTTATGCACCAAAGTGCCTTTTCCATTATCACACGCGTGTCGTATGTTACAATCCGAGAATATGTTTTCTTGGCCAAAGAGCGTGGGCCAGTGGCAGCGGCAGGCTTCTCGCCACCGACCCTTATGATCCAACACGAGCATTGTGGAAGCCAAGATACCGTTACACTTGGAAAGTCGTTTTTCTTCCACCGACCTCTTTTGCAAACGCCTATCGTCTGTTGTCGTCGTCGGTACGTGGGAACGATCTGTGTGTAAATATTCCGTAGTGGATCTTCCCCGGACGTGTGTGGGACCCTTAATTCGCTTGGACCACAGGGGTGTACAAATGAAATAAATCGAAACCATCAACAGTGTGGTGTACATGACGTTCAAGATGATTCGAAAAATACAAAGTGCCATCGTCCAATCATTTATCAGTTGGAAAAAAATTGTTTCCGGCCCCCCGCCGAATAACCAGTCAGGGGTTTTACACGATTGTCAGTGGGAAAACCCATTTAAAAAAACGTTTTCAGACGCTTGTGTTATTCCATTAGCATTCTTAGTTTTGCCCCCTCGAATCGTTTTTGTACTTCGTCGGCTTGCGATGGAAGATCTTTTTGCTTTTGTCGGTGCTGCGAATGAGACTGTAGGGTGTAACACTAGTAAATCGGGATCCACTGTTGCGTCAATCCCTCTGCCCCCTGAAATGTCGTTATTCGCCCTGATTTCCGATGTAGAAGAGTAATAATCGGGTTGTGCTATAGAAGGTGACCTGTTGGTGCTGTTGTCAAAAAAACAAAACCCGCTGTTCTCCTCACGGTGCCATTGTCCCCTACTGCTGGCCCGGGTTTTTGGGTCTACCCTCCTTACGACCGTCTAAATGTTCTGTGCGTTTTCAGTGTTTGTTTTCCCGACACGAATCATCGGTCTGACCCCGCTCATAATTATTTCGTTTCCCAAATGCTTATTTTCTACCTCCCACCTCCGCGTTTGAACAGTTTCAAATTGAACGATCTATATTCTCCTTCAGCGATTCCCACGGAATGGACCCTTCAATCTGGCCCCACGCTCGTAAAACTGGACGGTCTGTACGGGTTTCGTGCTTTTACTATCGAACGACCAAAGACGTACATTGGGTGCGGTCTCTTCCACGAGGGTTCGTAAATTGGACAAAATGTTTAAAACAGAAGGGTCGTCGAAACCAAATTTTCTAAATGGGAAATTATTCGATTATCTCGTGGTCCCCCGTCTTCCACCCACCCAAAGACAGGTTTTGCAAATTACCGTTTCGACAAGAACAAACCGTTTAACTGGATCCGACGTCCAAACCCTTTCATAAGTTTTATCTGTGACAACAAGTTCACTGTGTGCGTGACAAATCTAGAAAGATTAAGTACTCCACTCGGTTCCAGATAGTCTAGGCCACTCAATGCGCGTCCAATAACTCCGGCCAGATAAGACCGTACCTTGGCTCCGTTCCAAATTACGTAAACGAAAACTATGTCCCGGTTTTGTTCGGTCCACCCCAACAAACATAGCGTTAAAAACATTTTGCAAGCGGCAAGTGGTCTCTGTTCACATAAGTTGAACGAAAGTTCACACGTGTTACTAGATCTTGACACGGTTTGATGTGGCCTAAGGCGTTTACGCACGTACCGCTGATTTGTTGGTTCCGTCCCATGATCGACGGTTCTGAAGCGGTCCTCTCTCGTTTCTTCGAACGCTTACTGTGTGTTTGACGCAATGACCTGGTCGGTGTACTTACCGGGATATTTGAGACGGGGACGGTTTGTGGGGACGGGTATTTTGGTCCCCCGCGTGGGCAGGGCCCGTCCCCTGGTACCCCCGCCCAAAAGAAGGGTCGAATGTTGCAGTCCGTCTCGGTTGTTCGTTTTTTTCTTCGTCCTGAAATGATCGGTTGGGGGATCTGGGAACCCCTTTGTCTCGGTCCCAATGGAACGCTTAGTGGCGAAGAGTGGCAACCTGCCCGCGGAGAACCGGTGGTGGTGGCTTTTCTCGAAAACCAGATCTTTTCTTCTGGTATTACTTCATGGTCCGAACGGTCTCCCCTCCGCGGCCACACTCTTGGTGACGGACCGAGAATCTTAGATCTGGAATCTTTGACATCGAAAACTGGTGTGGGTCGATAACCAAAGTGATGGCCCAAACCTTTGGGCGTTATTCCAGCCAACCCTGAAAAACTCATCTTTTCCACGTTAGTAACACGAGAGGACGCTTGTGTCCCTGCTTTTTTGGAAATCAAAAACTCGGAGAAGGAGGGGGGAAACCGGGGTGTTCCCGGGGCAATCAGTACTAGCGGTAAACGGAGGCGAATGGAGATCTTCCTTCGATTTCGTAGATATAAACGTTTACCACGTGAACCGTGGATTTTATTTCCATCCGTAAAGGTCGTCCGGAAACGGTGGACGGTGGATGACGAATATCATACGCGGGTTCATCGGCAAATTTCCGGGAGTTAACGGGGGATTCTCGAAAAACGCGATCCGCCGGACGTGAAAGGAAGAAGCGTTGCTATAGAAAAGATGTCTAGATTTTTGCAAACTTTCTCGTTGTAGTAAAAATCGAAACAACTGGTGACTTTGAACGTATCACACGTTTTGTGGGTCGAGTGTTGGACCGGGAAACCTGTTTTTTTTCTCGATCGAAACCTTTTCTTTGGCCGTTTTGGTCCGACCTAGGAATTTGTTTTCCGCGGTGGAAATTGTAGAAAAAAACCGCCTAGAGCTCCTGGAGTTCCCTTTTGGACCGTAGAAGGTAAATTTGGAATGTGTTTCTCACGGGTTTGAAAGGACACTTCTTTTACCCCGGCCCCCTCGGTGTGTTGGTTTGACGTGTGAATGGTGATAATTTAGAATTGAGGTGTTCCCCCCGATCGGGGGACGGAGGAAAAATAGGAAGAGGGGGGAGCGGGCATAGGACCGCCCATATATGGGGGGGGGACGAGGTTTTTTGCTTCTCTTGTCTTTTAACGTGGGCGGACCACTGAAAGGATTTAGGAAAACATCAATGTCAGTAAATTTCAGACGTTCGGATAGTGGGTTTAGACTTTAAACGCTACTCAAAGGCGTAGTCTCTTTAACTTACTGTTATTCGTATCTAGTCTCTTATTTTTGGTTTTGCCAATCTTCAAGTATTTTTCTTTCCATGTGCGTTTGGGTAGGAGACTAAAGGACCTACTTCCTCTTGTTTTCTTGCTTTACTACCTACACTGCTTGCCCCGACCACGGTCAAATTCCCGTTCTTTTTTTCTTTAACTCCTTTTCCTTGGGGGGGACAACGCTCCTTTCACTGTTTCGGACCTCCTCTTTTATCCTATCTCCCGCCGCTAGTAAGTGTAAAAACTGGCCGTTTGTTTAACCAATTTTTCCACACTTAACCGATTTCGTTTGACCGAGTCGGTTGGGATCGGAGCTTTTTTTTGGGATGTGGATCGTTTTTTAACTTGGGCGGGCCGAAACGAGAATCCTCGATCTGGAAAATAAACGATTAATTTGGATTACGGGTGTTTCCCACGTTTGTTTCCGGCCCGGGAAAACTTTTTAGGACTTTTTCGTATCGGCTACGAAACGGAAAAACAACTCCGGGCGTATATCGGCTAAACACTGGAAAGTATCCGTTTTGTTGTTCACCAAAGCTGCTTTGCGCGGTATTTTCCATGGTTTTTCTTACCATCTTAATGTTTTTACACTTTGAAAACGGTTTATTATAAGTTTATCTGAACAGTATGAAAGAAATACGGACGGATAAGACCTATTTACACTGCTAAGCGGCGTCTTCCGACGGGAAACGGAAGGGATGTTGTAAAACACGTAAAAAACCACCGTGTCCCGTCGGGCAACAGGGGAAGAGGTTTTTTCCACAGCCACAAGCAGAGACGAGAGAGCAAACTAAAATCGCGGAAAAACAGACCATTCAGCGTGCAACGCAGTATTTCTTATCGCCGTGTTGTTGTATCTATTCATAGCAATGTGGTGCATGGATCTGTCACGGACCGCATTCTATTACGTATTTTCACTGAACGCTTTGCTTTTCACCCTGAACTACTGGATGTGGACCAGGGCGAAGAAGTGGTTTACAACACCGGCCACTAGCAGAAATCGAATCGCAATGTAGACGCGATAAAACACAAGTGTACTTGTGGAAAGCTAATAATGGTGTTTGATTACAACGTTGTTTTCCTTTTATGCTTTTCCTTACTCTCGTATTTCATTTTACTATACATTACGGGTAATGCAAAACAAAACATCAAATATCCCGGACGGATTGAGAGTGAGTTTTGAAAAAACAGAAAGGTGTGGGCTATGAAAAGCACCCGTCCGGATTTTACGTCCAAAAAGTGGGGGGGACACGGGTTGAAAGCCGAAGGGGCCCACGGAATTAAATTTAGCCCTTGTGTGTGAAAAAAATCGTTTTGGCCCCGGGATGAATTTACCGGCCTGTATCCTTAGTCCCGAAGATGGATGTATTTTTTTAAAAACGGTAAAGCGGGCCCGTTCTCGGACGGGGAGTGGGTATTTACCTTGCGTGCAAAAAGGGAACGCGTCCGTAGTTTCGATGCAAATAACGGGCCACTTCTTGAAAAGTGGTTTGTGGTGGTTGGAAACCGGTCCAGTGGTTCGTGCCCGAACCACGATGGCCCGGCGTTTTAGTTTTTTGGCGGTGGTTGCAGACGGAAGTGGGACCAATACTGGTGTGTGGTGGGGAAAAAAATTGAGTAGGGGGAGGTGGGAAGAATACGTTACGAAATATAGAATTTTGCCTCTCCTTCTAAAACAGTTTTGGAACGCGATTGTAGAATCCTTACAGTGAGAGCGGGGACCCCGTTTTCAAAGTGGCAACACCCAGGGGGAGATACGTGGTGGACGGGGTCCCCCCCGGGATTTTATATGAAAACAACCAAGTTTACGTGTTTTTGTTAAAAACCGCCAAACAGATTTCCAGAGGAAAATCCGCCAAACAAAACCCCTGCGCGGAAAAATAACGTAGTGAAACGCTGTGGAAAAATCATCCAGCCCCCTCCCTCGTTTGGCTTCGAACGGGATTCTGTAACCTGTTTGATAGTAGTCATGGTCCCGTTACGAAGAAAAGAAAGAAAATTAAACGAATTGCCACGCAAAGAGAAGGATGGATATATGGCACGTTACGAGAAAAACGAGAGGACTGAAAAAAACGAAAAACGTATTTTTGATTCGGGATATTTCCCAACGTCCCCGTAACGCGTGTTTTTCCCCCCTGCGTAGCCACTGGGGACTTCTTAGCGACCGATTGGAGGTTTTTTTTAAAACGTCCCCGTTCAGGTTGTACGAAAATCGAATCAGATGTTTTTTTGAAAAAAATTTTAAAAATTTTTCCCGGGCCCTTTTTTTTTTGGCCGTGTGGGGGGAAAAAAAAAAAGTTTTCAAAATTTCCAGGCTTTGGGGCAAAAAAACCCCCCTTTTGTTTGGGGAAATTGGGGGGTGGGTTTTTTGGGTGGGTTTTTAAAAAGGGGGGGTTTAGGGGGTCCCCCAGGGAGGTTGGGAAAGGGGGGGAACAAAAAAAGGGTTTTTTTTTTTTACAGGGAAACTTTTTAAAATTAGAAAATTTTCATTTAAAAAAATTTAAAAAAACCCCCAACCCGTTTCTATTTTTTCGGGGACCTTTTTCAAAAAGGAAAAAAAAAGGGATGGATTGGGGAGGGGGCCCCCCTTTGTTGTTTCCCGGGGGCCCAAACCCTGTCTTCCCTGGGGGGGAAATCCCCCCCTTCCCTTTTGGGGAAAATTTGCCTGGGGGGAAACAGGGGGGGGGGAAAAGGGAAAAAAAAAAAAGGGGGGGAAGGCCCCCAAAAAAAATTTGGCCCCTGGTTGGGGAAAAAAATTCCCCCAAAAAAATTTTGGCTTTTTTTTTGGATTTTGGGAAGGGTTTGGGGGGAACATTGGGGGAAAAAAAAGGGGGTTTTGGGGGGAAACCCCTTGTTTGGGGGAAAAACGAAATTTCCCAAGGGGGAAAAAATTTTTTTCCCCTTTCGAAAAAGGGGGGGGCCCAAAACCCACGGGGGGGGGGAAAATTGGAAAAATTTTAAAAACGGGGGAAAAACCGGCATTTTAAAAAAAAACCCGGCAAAAAAAAAAAGGGGTTGGGATTTTACGGGGGGGGGAAAAGGGGGGGACAAAAAACTCCCCCCCAAAAATTTTTGGTTTTGGAAGGGGTAAATTTTTTGTTTGGAAAAAAGGGCCCAAAAAATTTCCCCGAAAAAACGAAAAAAAGATGGGGAACCTTGGGGCAGGGGAAAAACCCCGTTTTTTTACGGGGGGTTTTAGGGGGCCCCCAAAAAAAAAAAAAACCCAAAAGGCCCAAACGTTTGGTGGTGTTATTTTTGAAAGGGGGAAAAAATTGGGGGGTTTTTTTGGGGGGAAAAAAAAAATTTTAGGGGCCCCACGCTTTTGCCCCACGGTTTAAACAACACGATCTGGGGGGGGGAGGGGGTTTTCTTTATTGGGGAATGTAAGGGGGGAAAGGGGTTTTTATTTGGAAAAAGGTAAAAAAAAAACCAAATTCGGGGGAAAAATTTTGCCCCCCCGGGTTTTGGTTTTCCGGGGAAACTTTTTATAAAAAAAACGGGTTTTTTACAAAAAAATTGCGTTTTTTGGGGAAAAAAAAAAAAAAAAAAAAAACCCCCAGGGCCCGGATTTGGGGAAAAAAAAAAAGGGGGAAGGGGTTTGGTTGTAAAAAAACTTTTTGGCGGGGGGGAGGGGGGGGACAGGGGGAAAAGGGGTTTTTTTTTTCCGTGGGTTTTAAGCAAATGGGGGGCCTTTTGGGAAACACCCATTTAGCTTTTTTACTGGGTCCCCCGGGGCCCAATTGGGGGGTCCCGGGTTTTCTGGGGGTTCTTTGGGGAAACCAAATTTAAAAAAAAAAAAAAAAACAGGGGGGTTTTACGTTAGGGGGGTTTTTTTTTATAAAAAAAAAAAGCTTTTAAAAAACTTTTTGGGGGCCCCGGCTTTTGATATTTAAAAAACCTGGGTTTTTTTAAAATTTAAAACCGGGGGGGAAATTTTTTTTTCCTTTTTTTAAAAAGGGCAGAAACCCCCGGGGGAAAAAAAAGGGGGAAATGGGGTGCGGGGGGGGAAAAAAAAACCCCATTTAAGGGGCCCTTAAAGTTTTAAACTAAAAAAATTGGAAAATTTTTCTTTTTTGGGTTGGGGGACCCCCCCGGGCCCATTTGGGGGCCAAAATTTTTCCAAAAAAAAAGGGGGGTTTTTGGGTTTCCCCAAAAAGGCATTCGGGGGGAACGGTTTTAAAAAAAAACCCTTTTGGACCCCCAAAAACCTTTTGGGAAAAATTTTGGGGCCCAAAAAAACTTTTGGGTTTTAGGGGCCGCAAAAATTTTAAAAAAAGGGGGGGGGGGACCGGGAAAACCCCCCCCAAAAAAAAAAAACCCGGGGGGGGACAAAAATTTGGGGGGAAAAATTTTGGGGGGGGAAAAAGGGGGGGCCCAAAAAGTGTCGTTTTTAAAAAAATTTCCACCTTTTTGGCCCCTTTCCCCCCGGGGAAACGGTTTTTTGCAAATTTTTGGAGGGGGGGAAAAAGGTTTAAGTAGCTTTAAAAAAAATTTTTTTTAAAAAAAAAAAAAAAAACCGGGGGTTTTCCCCATTTGGGGTTTTTTTCGGGGGGGGGGGGGGGGGGGACCCCTTCTTTGGGGGCAAAATTTTATAAACCAAAAAAAAAAAAAATTTTTATCGGGGGGCCCCATTTTTCGGGGGGGGAAATTTGGGTTTGTTTTTGGGGTTTGGGGAAAAAAAAAAAACGAAAAACGGGGGTCATTGGGGTGGGTTTGGGACAAAAAAAAAAAAAAAAAAAAACATTTTAACCGTTTTTGGAAAAAAGGGGAAACCCGGGGGAAAAGGGTTTTTTTCCGGGGAAAAGGTTTTTGGGGGGGGCCCGGTTTTCCCAACTTTTTCCCTTTTATTTGGAAAGGGGAGGGGCCAAAAAAAAAACCACCCCCTTGGGGGTTTTTTGGGGGAAAAATTTGGTTTAGGGATTTGGAAAGTAAAAGGGGTTGGGCCCGGGATTTTTCCAGGGGGGGGAAAGGGAAATTTTAACGGGGGGGCCATTTTGGGGTTTAGGGGAAAGGGGGGAATTTAAAAGGCCAGGGTTTTACGGGGATTGAAAGGGGTTTTCCCGGCCGGGGCCCATTTGGGAAAAAAAAAAACATTTTTTTTGGGGGGGCCGGGGAAAAGCCGGGGGCAAAGGGGAAGGAAAAAAAACGTTTTTTTCCCCTTGTGGGTTACTGTCCCCGGGGGTTCCTTAAAAAAAACCTGGGGGGGGGTTTTGGGGGGGTTTAAATTTTTGGAAAAGGAAACGGGGAAAAAAAAAAAACCAAAAAAAATTGGGGGTTTTGGTTTTAAAAGGGTTGGATTTTTACGGGGGAAAAAAAAAATTTCCAAAAAAGGGGGGGATTTTAAAAAAGGGCTTTCTTTTTTTGGGGGAGGGGAAAGCTAAATTTAAATTTTTTTACCAAAAAAAAAAGCTACGGGGGGAAAAAAAAAAAAAAACACGCAGGGTTTTGGGGGGATCCCCTTTGGGCTTTGAAAAAAAAACCCCCCCCAAATTTGGGCCCATTTTGGGGGGGGGGAATTTGGGTGGGTTTTCCGAAAAAAAAAACCGGGGGGGGGGAAAAGGGTTTGAAAAAAAAAACCGCGTTTTTAAAAATTTTTTTTTTGGGGTTTTTGGGGGAAATTTTTACGGGGGGGGGGCCCCCGTATTGTTTTCCCAAGGGGGGACGTTGGGCCAAAATAAATTTTAAAAAAGGAAATTTTTTAAAACCCCCGCCCCCCAAATCCCCCCCTTCTTTTTGGAAAAAATAAAAAAAGGGGTTTCTTTTTTTTCTTTTTTTTTCCCCGGGAAATTTTTCGTTTTTTTAAAAAAACTTTTAAAAAAAAATTGGGGGGGGGGGCCCACTTTAAAAAAAACCCGGGGGAAATTTGGGAGTTTTTTAACCCCCAACCCCCAAGGGGGCTCCCCCGTTTCAAAAAAAAATTTTAGGGGCCCCAAAGGGGCCAAAGGGGGTTCCCCCCACTTTTTGGTTTTGGGAAAGCTTTTCTACGGGAAAAAAAACCAGTTTAAAAAAAAAAAAGGGCTTTTGGGAAAAAAACCCGGGGCCGGGGGGTAATTTTGGAAAAAGGGGGGGTTTGGGTTTTGGGGAAAATTTTCGGGGGAAATGGGGCCCGGGGTTTTTACATAAATTAAAAAAAAAAAAAAACCCAAGGGCCTTTTTGTGGGGGAAAAAAAAAACCCCGAAAGGGCAGGGGGGGGGAACTTTTGGGTTAGGTTTTTTAGGGGAAAAAACCCCAAACCTTTTAACCGGGGGGCCCCGGGGGGAAAAAAAAGGGCCCATACCCCCGGGGGGGGCCGGGCCCCGGGGGGAAGCTTTTTGGGGGAAAATTTCCAAATACCCTTTTTCCCCGGGGGGGGCCCGGGGAATTTGGTTTTTTAATGGGGGGATTTCCCAAAAACCCTTTTAAAATTTGGGGGGCCGATCGGGAAAATTTGGTTTTTTTTCTTACGGGGGCAACCCCCAAAAAACTTTTTTGGGGGGGTTTTCGGGAAAACGGGGGGAAATCGGATGGGGGGGGCCCCACTTACCATCGAGGGGCGGGAAAAAAACTTTTTAAACTTTTATGGGGGGGGGGACCAGTTTTGGTAAAAAAAAAAAAAATTTAGGGAAATTTTTTTTAACCGGGGGGGGGGGGGAGGGGGGGGGGGGGGGGGGGGGGGGACCGGGGGTTCCCAAAAGGTTTTTGGCCCCGGGGCCGGGCCTGCCGGTGACCAAAAAAATTCGACAAAGGGGGGGGGAGGGTTTGTTTTTCCCAAATTTTTTTCCCAAAAAAAAATTGGGTAGGGGGGGAAAAAGGGCCCCAAAAACCCTTTTCCCAAAAAACCGGGGGATGGGGGGCCCAAGTGGTTTTTTAAATTTAAAAAACTTTTTAAATTTTTAAACCGTTTTTGGGGAACCCACCAGTGTTTTTCAGTTTTTGGGGGGGGGGGACCTTTTTTCCCCACCTTTTGGGTTTTTTTCTTTTTCCCTTTTACTGGGAAAAGGAAAAAAAAAAAATGAAAGGGGGGGGAAAACCCAAAAAGGGAAAAAATTGAAAATTTAAAAAAAAAAATTTTGGGTTTTCCACCCCCAACCCCCAATTTTTTTTCGGGGGAACGGGGGGAATTTTTTAAAAAACGTATGGGGAAAACTGGGGTGTTTTTTTGAAAAAAAAAAATAAAAGGTTTTTGGGGAATGTCAGTTTTGGGTTTTCCTTTTTGGGGCCCATTTACTCCCCCAATTTTTTGGCCAAAACGGGTTTTAATTTTCCAAACAAAATTGGGGGACTTTTTCCCATGAAAGAAAATTCTCTTTTGGGAAAAATTTTTAAAAGGGTTAACTTTGAAACCCATTTTTAAAAAAAAAAAAAAAAAAAAAACCTTTTTAACTTTTTTTTCTACGGGCCCCGGGGAAAAAAAAGGGGGGGGCCAAACCCCCTTAAAAAAAAACCCCCAAAACCCCCCCACTTTTTTGGGGGAAAAGGGGGGGGGGCCCAAAGGGGTGGGAAAAAAGGCTTTTTGGGATTTTTGGGGTTTTTAAAAAAAAAACCCCCCCAAGGGGGGTCTTTTTAATTTGGGGGGGGAGGGACGGTAAATAGGAAAAAACCAAAAACCCCACGTTTTTGGGGAAACTTTTTCTTTCCCTAAAAAAAAAAAAAAAAAAGCTAGGGAAATCTTTTTGGGCCCCCAATTTGTTCCCCAAAAAAAAAAAACGTTTCCCCCCTTGGAAAAAAGGGGAAAAAAAAAAAAAAGGGTTTAATTTTAGGGGGGAAAAAAAAAAAAAACGGGGGGCCTCTTTTGGGGCCCTTTTTCCCCAAAACCCCAACGGGGGCCTTTTAAACCCTTTGTGAAAAAAAAAGGGGGGAAAGGGGTTTCGGTTTAAAACTTTTGCGGTTTTTTTTCCCGGGGCCTTTCCGTTTTTTTCTTTCCAGGGGGACCAAGTAAAAAAAATTTTCCCCAAAAAAAAAAGGCGTTACTGGATTTTGTTTTTTTTTGGGGGAACGGCCTAAACGTGGGAATTATTTTCCCCCCAAAATCGGGTTGGGGGAGCCCGGCCCGGACCCGGGGGGGGGGAAATTTTTTTATAGGATTAAAAAAAAAAACGGGAAAAAGGGAAATTTTTGGGGAAAAAAAGGGGGAAAAGGGAAAAAAAACGCCCCCCCAAAAACAAGGTTTTTTTGGGGTTTTTTTTTTTGCGTTTGCCAAACAAAATTTTCCCATTTTCCCGGTTTTGGGGGGCCCAAGTGTTTTAAAGGGGGAAACCCCGGGGCCCCGGTTTTTTTACGGGTTTTAAAAAAATTTGGCAGTGGGGGAAGTTTTCTGTTTGGGGACCCCCCAAACAAAAAACCAGGGGGGAAGGGGGGTTAAACCATTTTTAACCGGGGGGGAATTTTTCTAAAAAAAAAAGGGGGTTTTTTTTTTCTTTTTTTTACTATCCCCCGGGGGGGGGACGTTTTTTACGGGGGGACACCGGGGAAAACCCATTTTGGAAACCAAGGGGTTTTTTTTGGGGTTAAATTGGTTTTTGGGGTTTTTCCAAAAAATTTCCGGTTTACCTTGGGGGGGGGGGGGGGGGAAGGGTTTGGTTGCAATTAAATTTTTTGGGGCCAAAAAAGCCGGGGGAACCAGGGGGCCATCTTAAATTGGGCCCATGTCGCAAAAATCAAACAGGCCGTTTTGGATCTTTGAGGGATAGCACACGACAGCGTTCCGATACGTTTGTTTGCGGTTGGGGTTTTTTTTTGCAGCCGATCCGAATTTTCGTCACGGACACAGTACCAAACTTACAGAAAGCGGTTACTTGGGATTCCTGTTTTTTTGGTTTGACCGCTGACACTTCCGAATTAACTTTTTCACAAATCTGTTTTTTGGAGTGCGCATGGAGCCAGGGTTGAATATGGTTTAATAGAGATAAACAGAACCAGAAAGGATCCGGAAAAATTGAAATGTAAACGCCAACTAACAAGGGCCTTTATGGTTTTTTATTTTTTTTCTTTTTTGCGTCCTACGTATTCCAGTGCGATTTCCGAACAGTGTTTTCAGAGGGAATCCCCGACGCCGGTACAGTTTTACAACGGCCAGTGGGCGTGAAGATTTCCTTTGAATGGACCCACGCTTAACGAAAACAACGAAAACGGTCAACAGGTTATAACCGACGAATTTTTTCCTGAGAAAAGTTTTTTTTCATTTGTTACTATCGCCGTACGTAAAAAAAAAGATTTTTTAGAGCGGGGTGAACACAAGGGAAAAAACATGTGACAATCATGTTTGTTTAGTTGGTGGGGTCCATCGCTTTACTTCCTGGTCCCCAAGAAATCCGGTACCACTGTCTGACAGTTTTTGGTTTGCATCATTGAATGTTTGGCCCATAGCAGACAGCCCCAGAAATGCCAAAAGTGGAAAATGAAGCGCCAAAAAAAAACCAGAAGAACCGTCTAATCATGGAGGTGAAAAATTGGAAACGTCAATACGACTTTAAACACAAGTCTGTGAAAAGACGTAAAGAAGATGGGTGAATGGCGTTGTTTTATGTGGTTACGGTCCGCCTAATTAATACATAAGCTGGGTGGTTTCCCGTTTCCTCCCAATTACATTTCCCCTCTGACGTATTTGCCTTATGTCCATATATCGGTCAGCTTTCAAAGACGAAAATCCCCCTGCGTCCCCGAAAAATGGAAAAAATACGAGGAATGGAAAACGAAATTGAAAGAATGAAATTGTCCCCCTCGTCCCCGAAATTTTTGTCCCCGTGGTGACAATTGGACTGAAATGCCGCATTGAAAGCCAAAATTAATTTTTAAAGAGTCTTATTATTCCGAAGAAAAACGGGGTAAAGCTTGCCAAGGTTTTGGAGCAAGTACCCGTTTCTGTATTGAATTCTCCCCCGGCACAAGCGGAACCTGTAAGAAAGGCGTTTAAACCCACGCCTAATTTTATTACCTCGGACATCCCAACTACTTCGCGACTAAAAAGGGGTTTAACCTCTTAAAAAGAGTTCATTTCTTTTTTGGGCGTTTAACAAGGTCCAATTTTCTCCTGTTTCCAAGAGAACCCCCTGAAATAAACCGCCCTTCCCCAATATGGCCCGGTTTTTTTTTTTCCAGAATTAGGAAGCCCCTTGCCATTATGCTTCTGCCCTATCTCCACACGCATCCACGTGACATCACCCGCCCACTAAAACCCGCACGATAAGAAGTCAATGGTACAGAAAAATTCCCCTACGAAATTAGAATTTCACTGGATTAGAGATCCCTGCTTGCCCGGTGGGGGGAACGTTTCCCCGGGTATTCGGACGAGGAGGTAGTTCATGAGCTGGCCTGTTTAGCAATTCTGATCTTTTTCCCCTCAAGGGGAAACAGCAAACAAAAGACAGAAACAAGAAACAAAAAAATGCTTACGTGTCGGAGTCTGATTTCCATAAACGGGACCCCACACATATGTAAGGTCGTTGAAAAATGCCAAAGTAAATCCGTAAAACGGTCCGATTCAAAATCGACCCAATGGAAAGAGGGAAAACGACCCGGGAAAATCGTTTTTTTTGTTTTTTTGGCCAAAAACACTTGGGTCCAGCCGGGAGCTTGACTCTCCAGTTTTTTTTCAAGTTTTCGTATACAAGCATTTCTCCGCCTATTTGAAAAATTGGGTGTTTTGAAGCATAAAAACGATGTATAACAATTGGACGGACGCCAAAAAAAAAACCAACCGGTCCCTATCTTCAGCAACATAATCCGAAAAGGACCGAAAGGTTCCTTACGTGTATTCCGCTCGCCCGGGCGACCTTTTGGGGTGGGGGGGGAATAGGCTCCACGGGAACCACTTCAATGGCTACAGCTGGAAACAAACAATCCCAATTTATTTCCCCTCACCTACTCAACGTTGTGCAGTTCTCAACGTTTTTTTGACCCCTTTTTTTGGAAGACTCCCCTATGGGCTATAATACTGAATGTCGGGCGACAAACACTACCGGTAATCTGTTTGAAAGGGGAAAAATCAAAGGGCCCCCTTTGTAAAAAACACAACGCTTTTTTATAAAAGGCGGCTGATTGGTTTGTCCCACACCTCGAATTCATCACGAGAAATCTGGAGGATAAGATGTTCCAACGAGAATACCTGCGGATCCACCCCCCCCCCACAAAACAATGTTATCCCAAAACTGTGGGTGGGTTTCAACCAGAGACAAAGTGAGTTATCAGCCACAAAGGCACCAATCAGCGGCGTCGTAAAAAGACAGCAACATAATCATTTCAATGCCAAACGCAAACAAGGGGGCCCTGAGGTCATTTTGAAGTTTTTTACAGCTCTGGACAAAATTTCATAAACATTAGACATTCTAGCTTAATTTTAAATAATTTCCACGTTTTTTTTTTGTTTTGCTAAAATAAAAACAGTCACCCATTGGTCCATTTATTTTTTTAAATGTTTGGTGTTTCTGTTTTTTTGTTTAAACCTTTTTTTCTATAAACCCCATAAAGTTTTACGTTTTACTAGTGTGGATACCAAAGAAGTAAAACAGTAATTAAACGGTCCCCCCCCCTGGTTTTTTGTAGTAATAGTAACTGGGGTAAAACAGTGTTACTTACCCAGTAAGACACCCCTACCCTGGGTAATAATTTGGCCGCGAAAATTTGGGAAGCACGCCTTATTCACCAGACCATAACAAATTGACCCGGCCCTTTAAAAAAGAAAGCCGCTTCTGCGGTTTGTTGTCCCGGTTTTTTTTTTTTTTTTAATGATTCACTTAATAGGTCCCGGGACTGAATTCAATTATGTCTGGTAAAAGTTGTCACAAACCTAGGGAAAAACAAGTAAACGAACAAACCCTAAGACCTTACAGACGATAATGACGGTCGTGTGAAAATTGTAATTGATTTCGGTGATTCCTGGCGGGCGTTTCAATAGAGTCGGGTGGGTAAACCGGTTACCAAAAAAAGGAAGGGGTTTTTCGGTTTATATTAAACACGAGGACGTCTTTTTTTGCCGTTTTTTGAATTCTAAGAACATAAATGTAGCAGGGTTTTTATAAACAATAATGGGTCCCTATTTTTAACCCAAACCAAACCAGCAATCCAGGTAATGTCAACAATGGTCTAGAATCGACTTCTAAAAAATTCTACGGTTTTTTCCTGTTTAGGTGGTTAACGGTTTTTATTTCTCTCGACCGGTAAACGAATGGAAAATTGTTTGGCGTGTATTTTATAACGCACTTCCCCGTATTAATATAACGAGTACGGTATCAAAAAGAAGCAAAGCAAATTTATTTTTCAGGATACACTGCGGCATAACAAACTAGTTTTTTGTACATAGAGCCTACGATGGAAAAAACGGAAAAAGGGTGAACTTTTTTTCTGTCCCACAGAGACGCGAACCAGATTAACGGGGGTTTTTTTTTTTAAACAGAAAAGGGGAAATGCAGAATCTTGACCTCAAGCTCGAGAGGTGAATTACCGGTTTTTTTGTTTACTGATGAGGCCCCCTGAAACCGAAGTCCCCTGGAAAATTTTGGAGCACCGAGTAAATTTAGAAATCGGGTGAATACCCCCCGCCCACAACGGAAAACGCACCAAACCCTGGGCCCAAACCAACCTCCCCGAGCAAACCAAACGTTACAGTTCTTAAAAAATAACATAATTATAACGTAGAAACAATTCCCGAATGACCAAACCCCTGACGTTTAGAGGGTCCAGGTTTCAATCCGGTGAGGCCACCATACGTTAGTGGCAAATTTTATACACAAATAAAGTTGCCGAAATGATCTCCCCCCCTAACATTGGACGATAGTAGGCAAAAAACTAATTCTTTCGAAGAGCAAACCCGTCGGGTAGTGAAAACCAACGGACACAGAACACTACTTAATATATTATCCCGTGGATGGTAAAACCGATGGGAAAGGTAGGTTTTTGATAATAGAGACAGCGTCCCGGTCGTTTTTACAGATGTAGTTTTTTCCCCCCCGGCGTAAAGTGTAAAACCATTTCACCAGGCCATACTTTCGAACAGTAGAGGCACTAATCGATAAAGGTGGATATCCGGTACGTTAAAATAAATAAAATATCGGAGCCTGTACATTTAGAGAAAAAACGCAGGTTCCCCCAATGAAAAGGAAACTTTTTTGGTCACCCCCTACGGGGAACCAAAAAGGCGATTAAAGGCAACCAAAAAACAACAATACACGATTTTTGACAAAAATTCCCAGATGTTTTTACTCACAAAAACGTGGTTCGCTAATGAAAAACCCATGTCGCACGAATACACTCGATTGTTCACGCAGGAATATTTCCAAAACCGCAATGCCCAATATACCACAAGTAAAGAAAAAATCGGAATTCGAACACCTGGTTGACCTGAATTTTCAAAAATTCTGCCCCACAAAGAGGAAAAGAAAACGTAGAATTTCACAGTAAACGCCAACGGTTTGTGTTCCACCCAAGCCCCAGCCACGCCCCCCTAAACCAACCACCTCAAACAAACCACCTTTTGGGAGAGCAAGACAACCAATAATAATGCCCACGGCCCCCCCTCCGAAAAAAACAGAACTCTGGACAAAGACAACTACCCCCCAACCTAACTTTGGCATACTGAGAAATGGAAAACAGAACCAACAACCTTTTCCTAACAAAAAATTCGAGTGGTATCGAACACTAAACATTTGAAAAAATTTTCCCCCGAGCAAATGCGTGAACCCTTCAATTTTTTGGAAAGCTTGACCAGTTAAAGAAACATGAGGCGCCTAAAGACGCCAACTTAAGTTGAGTGTTTCTGGAAAATGGAAAAACCAGCCCCCTAAAACCGTCCTATCGCTTAAAGTAAATACACAAAGAAATAGCTTTAATTTTTTTTTGACGACAACTGGGTAGTGACATTGAAAAGGTGTTTTTCGAACAACCCAAAACGATTTTTTTTAATTTGGAAAAACCCTACGAAGTCTTAAAAAATAAAAACGAGAAAAACGTGCAAATAACAATTAGCAAATGCCCTGAAACAGAAATACGACGTGCCCAATAATGGAGATTCGGGTAAATAAATCGTTTTACCACCCTGAAAATTAATTTCACAATATAAAAAACCATGTACCCACGAAAAAATATGAATGAGATTTGTTATGTTATCACACCAGGTACTATCACTCCCCCCTTCCCCTCCGTACCATTTTTTGGGCGTCCCGAGGGATTGGAAGTTACAACCGTTGGTTTTCCAATCGTTTACCCCGCAATCGAAACCCCGAAATAACACGTTGGCCCACTAGTCGGTATGGTCCGAAAGGTAAAGCTTCCCCAAATCCCTCTGCCACGAACGTTGCCCGTGGAGAGTCCCCCCCCTTTCCTTATTTGGAACTGGCCATGATTGTACGATATTCGCCGCGTGGGTAGACCCTTTTTTTTTCGATGGGGTATTAAGAAGCCTTAACAGGGAAACGTACGATAGGAATGAAATTTAACCACAAACATCCAGAACATTTGGAATCTGTTTTTTGTTTTTTGAAGAACGCTAAAAAACAAACTATGTCCAGGAATGACACCTGAAAAGCGTCTTTTAAGAAAAAATCTATTGTTTGCAAAACAACGACTGATGGCCGTTTATATTTTACATGCCTGCCTCAGCTTTTCGGAAAAAAATGAATAACGGAATTTTTCCACGAATAAATAGAAACAGAACGATTCAAAAACGCATGCAAAAGGTTAATGGAAACGATAGAATCGTTTATTGAAGGAGCAAGCTGAATTTAAAACCAGCCATAGCTTCCCAACGAGATAGCAGAACTAAAGGAGATGAATGAAAAATGTATCCACCGCCAAAAACCCGGTTTATTTTTTTTTGAAACTCCACGTCCCCCATTTTTTGTATGAACCGTTTTTTTCCGGAGGACAAACAAATACGAAGAAAATGTAGGTTTATGTAATCTTGTCGAAAGATTTATTTAAAGTCCCCAAGAGACCTGAACGCGTAACACTTGCCCACTTCCGGCCGGCGCAAACAAATTAGGAAAAATTTTTTATTGTAACAAACGAACGCGGTTTGGACGAAGTTTTTTTTTCACGTCCTGACTAGGCGGCAGAAAGGAATTTAAGAATTTATATAACATGGATAAGGGGGGTTTAGAAAAGAGAACCAATCGAATGTCCCCCCCCAAGTTCCCGAAAGAGAACGACCTTAAAAAAGGGTTTGAAAACCGAAACGGGCCCTTTAGCCGGCGCTACCCTCCACTCTGTTTTTTGCTTGAATCCCCAGTTATAGAGAAAAGGAAGTACAAAAAAAACCGTTCTTTGGCCCTGGCTCCTTGAAAATTGTCCCAAGTTTTGCGTGAAAATAACCTGAAAACACAAGGAGTTTGGAAATGCGAAAAAACCGGTTTGAGTTTGAAACGAAAAGCACTTTCAGAAAAGAGAAACGCAGTCTAACAGTAAAAAAATTTGCTACCTTCCATTCCACCGACAAGTGTTTTTTTGCTCCCCGAAGACGCCCTTGGGAAAGGAGAAAGGTCCCCCCCATTTCTTTCATGGCAGAAGCGACGATTTTTAAAATTTTGCGTCCTTTTTGGAGGGACAAAGAAGTTAGAAGGGAACCGAGAGTGGCACACCAAGAAACCTGTCCCCCCGAAAGCCCGAATCCCCCCAGGAATATCCACTACGGTGACGGAACCGGGAAAAAGTAATGTGACATTCAACGAAAGAAAATTTTCCTGAATAAAACCGATTTGCACCCTGATAGCTAAAAATAAATACTCCCATAACGAGAGCACTAGTTTAAAAAGTCCGTAATATAAACCCTGGAAACTCCGCTTTAAATTATCTCAAACGGCGCTATCGGCCAGTCCCTGAATTTTTACCCCACCCACACTGCGCACCCTGGCAACACTCTCCAAACAACAAAAACGCCGTTCCCCCTTCCGGTGTATAAGGACGGTAAATTTAACGATATTTTCGACCGCTATTTTCGATCGTAAATGCTAAAAAGATATTTTTAACGAACACGTAATAATGTTTTTTTTTTTAATTTCCTAAGCAGTCCCCCGAAAAGTAACTATGGCAAACCCCTAAGGTGCTCAACTAGTGTAACCAAACGCAGAGTACGCGCGATGTCGGAGTCCCCCCCCCGAAATAGGAAATCGGATGGTGGGGCCCGTTTTTTTTATCAAACAAATAAATAAATTTGTTTTTTGAGAGGAATCAGATCCTAAAATTGAGTTAAAACAACGCACAAAGAGTGTTCCCGTGGGTAATGACAGAACCACCTGAAAGTAACCCATTTTAGTGTGAATATGCCACAAGTTTTGAAAACAAGCCCTTTAAAAGAACTTCTAGCCGTCCTGAACAGGATTGCCCCCTCAACAAAAAAAGAGCGTCGTGAGGTCGGCTCGAAATGGATAAAAAACAATAAAAATCCCGAATACAGTGAGGTCCCCTACGCCTCCAAGTGAAATCAACAACCTTAAAACGGCCGAGAAAAGCAAAGCTGTTTTGTGAGTTTTTGTTTTTTAATGATTGCCAAAAATAATCGTGTGGGTGTGGACCCCTTGACGGTTGGTTTTTTTGGGAGTGTGAATGAATTGAACATGCTGCGGAGTGAAAACTCTAGAAACAGTGAGGTTATAACTGAACTAGAAAAGAGTAACTGGTAGGGAGAACCCATACCCGAAAGGCCGGTAGAAAAAAATAAAATGGGAAAGCCTCCGTCCCCCAAACAACCGAGAAATAGGTAATGACCGGGGAATTCAATGAGAACCCATCCCGTAAGACGTAAAATTGGAATTTTCCTGACTTTAAAGCAAGAAACGCAAAAAATAAGCCCAGTGGATGGTGGCAGACAAAAGGAATTTCCGTGAACTGTTTTTCAATAGATGGTTTATTATTTTATTTTTTTATTTTTATTTTTTTTATTGGGCTTGCATTTCGTATAATTAAGGATTGTACGACCGAAAATAAACAAATAACTGGTTTTAGTGGGAAATAGAAACCGAACTCGAGAGTCCCCCCTAGCCGGTGTAATGAGGATAAAACCATTTTTAAAACGGGAACTAAATAGAATAATACAAGTAGCCGATGAAATTCTAAACACTGGTAAATCACCACGACCGAGCCTAAAGTCGCAGAAAACAGTATGACTGAAAGCGGTGTTCAGAATCCACATGAAATCATACGTTTGATATACCACCAATCGGTCAAAACTAGGGAAACACAATTACAATTCATGAAAGACATGCGAGAAAGGAACAGCGCCTTGGGTTCCGTCATAACACCAGATCTCGTTGTGCAGTATAATTACATATGTCAGATGTTGAAATCGTTTTACAGTGGTATGCCACTCGATACGTGTGTTCAAGACGGAACGATTACATGTTCCAACCTCTCTGTATCAATCGACCTGCAAAACGCCACGCGTACGAAGGAAAGACAGCATTTACCGAACACACAATCCACTGTGAATTGTGACCCCGACTCTTTAGCCCTTTCGATAGTCAAATTGCTGGACAAACCAATAGCTGCTACAGACGTAAATAACTTGATCACGAGAGACGTACGAAACGAGTTTGTGGCAAATATAAAAACACTAAATGCGTTATTCGAAGAACGGTACCAGTTGTGTCAGGACCAAAGTAAAAGATTGATAAATGAGTTGTCCGACGTTCGTACACAACTCGATGCCAACCGTGAGAGGATGGCACGACGAGTGTCCAAAAATGATAGGGACGGTGTGGTTGCGCGTATGCACGAGAAGATCGTGAGGTACAAAACAAGGTATTCAGTCGTTCAAAAGCAACTCGAAGCGCTACAAGAGATATACAAGAAATGCTCCGAAACAAACTACAGAGAAGTCGAAGAATTCCTACAAAACTCGGTGGACTCAAGTTATAGAGACGGTTGTGAGTACAAAGATATTTCTCGAATACTGCGAATACTGGTAGAGAGTCAGGAAACAAAACACAACAGTGTGAAGGCTGTGATACGCCTGATAGAATCCGTAAACGATCGGAGACTAGGGGAGTTTTCAAAATTATCAACGGGTCTCGTAACTAGTGGAGGTACAAGGAATGAGTATTCGAAAAAGGATGGATTAAATATTTCTAATATTAAAGAGCGAATAAACAGCGCTGTAGATAATCGTGTCGAAAGAGACCTGGGTTCTCGACTAGAAGAGTTCGAGAAACATCTCGAAACAGAAGTCGATAAAAGGTTGCGAATTTCCGAGACATCGCTGCGCGCCAAACTCGATGAGGAATTGAAATCCCGCACTGACGAACTAAGGGTACGCTATGAAAAAGAGTTTTCGGAACGATTATCAAAAGCCCTCGATCTCGCTAAGGTCTCTCTTCAGATCACACTGGACGAGGAAAAAAGGACACGACTGTATGAAATTCAACGCCGTTTCGATGAAGACGTAGCTACAAAAGTGTCACAGAATCTTATAACCGAAACGAGAAGTCAGATGTTATTGAGAAGAAGGTTTGATGGTATTCCTGAAACGACAAATGAAATCGATCGTACGATACCGTTAGATACGGAAAAGAGTGATTTGACGACTGTCAAAGAAACGTTAGATATGCTGTTCAGTCTTAAATCGGATGAAATGGGCGTTACTCCGCTACTGCCAAACCTGGACTTAGCTAACGATACGACGAAACCGGACAATGCGTTGGTAGATGGGATCTTTAGTTTCCTTAAACGTATATTTAGGATGTTCACCGACACGTACGCGTTTCTTAATTTGCAGTCAACGTTCTTTACGGGCTTGAGTGATCTCGTGCATCGGTACCTACCTTCGAATCCACTAGAAGCAATGTCAGAAAAACGAACCGAGCTATTCGTGGAACGTATTAAAAGATTTTTAAATACTCCGTCCAATTACCACGACCATCGTGGCAATCGTGTTCTCAATACAATCGTCACTATTCAACAGAACGTACCGTCGTTAAAACAATCATTCGAAGAATTCGTTGATTACGTGCAGAGAAAAGATGAACCACTAGAACGAAGGGCAGAGAAGATGTTGTACAGCGAAGGGGTGTATAACCAGATTCGCAGGGAAGCTAAAATAGTGAAAAGACACTATAGAGAATTTCATACTAGTCCTCTGTCAAGCGATGATGCCGCTGAGTTAGAAAGGTTGCGTAAGGAAAGCACCTATAATCGGTCCAAAATACGTGAGCTCCAGAGATTGCTAAAAACGCCACGCGCCTACAATGACAGAAGCTCGTACCCCAGGTATGTCCCTACTCATGAAAGTGAACAAACGGTGTATGAATCAGTTGCCAACTCTCTCCAAGTATGTGAGAAGAACGCACGTGACGATCTTATCAGAGATTTCAGGAGAGTCTTTAACGAACTGGTTGGCTATGCGATAAATTTACATGACGAATACAGATCCCGGTTTAGCATTACAGACAACGGGGCCATGCGACCGGTTTCCTTACAGAACTTTTGTAACGAATTGACCACTATGCTAGATAAATCCGATCAGGTCATAAGTTTCGGCTATTCACCTAGACCGCAAAAGGACGTATTTGATATCATCCAGTATCCGAACCTATTGGTTCCACAAAGAGAACTGAAAATTGTGAACACAGCCGACTAGACGTCATTATTTCCTGAAACGGGATAACAAAGCAGCTGAGTTTCAGAATCGTGTGTTGACACAAACAAACGTCACGTTAGCAGTTTGTATAAGATGTAGAGAAACAGGAGCAATCCAGTATACTTGTTTACACCATGTAACTAGTCGTGTATGTCCCTGCAATCATTCTTTTTGAAATGGACATTTATGTTTTAATCAATATCGTGTGCGTCTCGTCATTAACCGCAATTGGAATCTTTGCGTCACTCTACGTGTTCAAAAAAGCACTTGGATTCATCGTTGGCTGCTGTCGTCCTAGAGACTCTGTTAGCGAAGAGGAATCGGGTTCTTCACCCAACGGCAGTGTTCCTACATTCCGTCCACAAGACTTCATCTATCGAAACCGGAGTAGATGTCCCATGGACGTTACTGTCGTATTCATAGATCAGAACGAATACCAGCAGCTTTACTTGAAGAGCTTGAGACGTCAACAACAAGGGCGGCCTGCAGTGTTTCCATCCGCCCCACCTCCGCCGTACGAACAGGATTCGTAGGATTGATTCATTTCTCGCATTTCAGACACCACACCGACGGTGTCTGTCCACTCCATTTCAGACCATAACGAGCTGTCCATCTTCAGTCGACGACTTTTCAATCGACCACAGTTTTGAGTTTGTTCGGTGACGGACAGAGCGCTTGTCCATTCCATTTTCCACTTTACAACGACTCCGGCCAGTGGAATCATGTCACAAGCGACAATCCATCATAATGAATATCAATTGAATGCCGTTAAGTCTAGCGAGCATCGGATTAGAAGCGATCTCGGTTACGACCATAAGACGCCGAGTTCCAGATATATCACAAACAGACCGTTCTATCATCAAGTATATAAGGAAGTTGAAAGACGAACAGATATGACACCAGAATATGCACCGAGGGAACTTCAAACCGACAAGAGTAACAGTGGAGAACGACACGCGTCGAACACCGTGTCAGACAACAATATGAACGAGTGTACCGAAGACGATGTAACAAACCTGGCTGTGGAAAATCGTTCGTCACCAAAGGATGTTGGGAAATCAACGGGGGATGTTTGTGAACACCGAGACGATAATCAATCTAAGGACTCTCGAGTGGCACGTCATAAAAAGGAAAAGACTACTAAACACCATGTAGAACACAGGCATCGTAAAGAGAGCAGAGGAAATAAGACATCGCTCAAAGGGAAGCACCGCAAGCGAAAGCACAGATCGCAATCGTCGTCATCATCATCTTCATCATCGTCGTCTTCTTCTTCTTCTTCTTCTCAAAGTGATGATGACAAACATAGTGTTTCGAAAATGATGAAGCGTGAGCAGAAAGATAGGAAAGCAAAAGGACAGAAACAGCTAGCTGATGAGAATATTGTTGAAGACAATACTGTTGCTACCGCTGACATTGCGAGAGCTACGGTCAAGAAAACTACAGCTTCGACGGCAAGAACGTCGAAACCGAATGCAAAGATAAGTCTCAGGCGAGCTGCAAATGAAATCAGTATCGATCTGAAACGAACCGATGAAAAGGTAGTGATGGAAGATGATAACATCGTCGTGTATCAAGATCAATACCGTGTAGTGTACAAGAACGCTTCAGATGTTTACAAGACTGTCAACGCTCACGTTTGTGAAATCATAGAAAAAACCAAAACAAGTCTGTCCAACATGATCAAGGAGAATTTAGATCGCTTCCGGAACAACCTAGAGCGCGAGACCACCAAAAATATACATCGTTTCAACCAAGCTACGAAGGAAAAAAGCAGTAAGGCCGAGGACAGTCATAAATTCGTGATCATTACACCGAAGGCGACAGAAGGGTTTTATCACATGGTTACGGCGAAGGATCGAGAAGCTACAATAAAGAAGATGAATCGCTTCAAAGATGTGGAAAAACTGATTTTAGAGTTTGACGGAGCCAAATCGTTCAATATAAATAGTTTTAGAGATCTGTTAAAATCACATAAACTAATGGGTAAGGCGAAAAACGACATCGCTTTTGATTCGGATGATCTAAAAGACTTGCATGAGGCCATCGTCAAAATGCTGAATGAATTATCCAGTGAAAACAGTGAAATCGGTTATAAACTCTCTCTCTACGGTGTTAACGAGACAAACGGAGAACAGGACTCGAACAGCAGTATAAGAAGGTCATCCAATAAAAAAGGATCTACCGCTTCTAAAACAAAGTCCTCGATAAAGAGGAAAGTCGATTCCTCAAGAAAACCATCGAAGAAGAAGAAGAATGGTGTTCGACGTTCAAAACGAGAAGAGGTCACTGATAATTCCAGCGATGAAGACGACGTCGAGGCTTCAAATGAAGACATTGGCAGTGGTTTGTCTGACGTAGAAGAAGTGCGAATACAAGAGAATTTCGGAGATGAAAGGGAAAAGATGTAAAATGTAATCAAATCCAAACGGCCACACCGTGAACACTAAACTGTGTAATATATGTTGGTTTTCTATCGCAATAAAGATTTTGTAGAAATTTAACACTTGTTTTTGTTTGTATTAAGATTGTGTTCCCGAACCATACACTATAGAATGATAAGTTAGAGGTGTAAATATACCGAAAAGATGTTACAACATGCATTTGACCACATATTCGCACCAGTTGACGAATACAATATGTGGGTGCTGCGTAATGCAGTGCTGTGTGGAGTCTTGGCTTTTGCACTCATTATTGTTGGTATAAATCAAATGATAACACTCGTTGTATATATCTTGGCAATTGGTTTGGTCTGTGTCTTTACCTGGTTGTACTCTCTATCACCGGATATACGAACACAAGTCGTAGGGCGTATACGGGACGTCCTTAAAGCATTCTGGTGCCAGTGCGTAGACGACTCGTTTGGAAAGTGTCTTGGACAGGACAATGGAAGGACAGGACAAAACCTCGAACGTTACGAGCGTCATGCCACAAAGAATGAATGTAATTTTGCTACCAACGGCAACTGCGATGATGGGCAAACGGTATTGTCACCGCACCTTGGATCCGACGGAGACTCTGCGATTCCGTCTGATGAAACGGGAAATGTCCATACCAGTTCGTCGAAGAACAGTACAGGCTCTGTCTCGAGCCAAGTAGATGAATTGTCCAAAGACTTCACGAACCTGTTTGCTTTCAACAAAGGCGGTCTGATGTAAGTACATGAAAGATGTTTGGTGTAGTGGTATTGACGATAATCGGGGTTATTCTTATCACCGTTATATTCCTAGTCGGGACGATATTGGGAAGGAACCGCACAGGAGACGAAACGGCGGATTCGACTGATATAGAAGGCGGTAGTGATGCGGAAATTGAGGAACGTCCATTGGCTCATAGCACTACCGGAAACAGTCGACAGATTCCACCACAGAATCAAGGCAACGCCGCGAGTAATGATCCGTTAAAGGTGTCGATAGACCGTATCTCGGATCATCACACGACCCCACGGAGTATATCTCGAGACGCCAGGAATTATCATGACGAGCGTAATCACGAGACAAGTGGTACCTTCAGACCACCAACACCGTCTCATTACCGTCCTAACACGCCGATCCACCACAAACCGGCTAATAGAGAAGTGGTGGCGTCTAACACTCCAAATTACAACCAGCTTCAAACCGATATTGCGAAAATTGCGACAGAACATGACAAAATGTTTTTGAAATACCACGAGTTATCCAGCACGGAAAAGGAACACGTAGTCGATATAAGCCAGTGTTTTATTGATGTTGATCATTTGGCACTGGAATCGGTACTGACGACGATCAAAGCGATCGGTGACGGCCGCCCTGTAGAGTATCTGATCGGAAGATTCGACAAGAAACAGGACAAACAGCTTAATGAGTCCGAACGTGACGTGCGAAAATCGTTCAAAATCAAGAACCGACAGACACATTTGTGTAGGTTTGCTCGTATGAGAATCACCAACACTGGTCCGAGTTACTACAGATTAATGTTTCACGACTACACGCCTTATGTCGAGGAGCACGCCCCTAGGTTCGACACGTTCAGACAGGAGATATCCAGAGATAGGTCTAGATGGGAACAGGTGAGTGTCCTCCTACATCACAATACTCAATTAATCAATATCAACCACATGCAAGTTCTTGTGCCAGGAAAAGCTGAGGCGATACAAAAGGTGCCTACGTGATGTGTGTTCGGTAGACTGACGACAGAATCCTATCGAAGATCTTTAAAAAGACTGCTTTAGAGCTACGCACAACAGGGCCCTCTATACTCAAGAAACGATTGCTTCATCGATGTCATGCCTTTGCTGAACAAGCTGGAAACATTACAATTTTTTTCGATGCTGTAAATTTCCATAATAATCATTTGAGAACTTGAAAGTGAAATAATACGTAAACGTACAGATCGTAAAAAAAGTTTATTTACATAAAAATACATTGTTCTTTACATCTATCTTTTCAAATGTTGAATTACAAACAGTAAAAAATATTGTAGTCATGGACATCGTGGATGTCAACTCGCTTCATTCCAATCACCTTCGATGTCCTTCCAAAGCGATTCCAATACGTCCGTTCGTACATTCGTTAGGTCACCAACGTGGTGTTGTTCTTCGGGATGGGTGTCTAATCGAATGCCCGTATGGGATGAATCGGGGATATGGGGTTTGACAACATCTTCGTATAACGAATCTTGATCTACTACTGTGTTGAACTGTTGAGGCTCACCCTCCCCCTGAAAAGGTGTACAATGCTGATTGTGGACGTTCTGTGGTTGACTCGAGTCATAAATATTTTCATCGAACACTCCAAAGCCTCGGAAGTCTTCGGAGTTCATTGCAGAATTGAACATTTCAGTGACGTGTGACTCATTTATTTTGGAAAAGGGCATGTTCCTAAATATTAGATACACGTGCGGTTTGATCAGGTAAGCGTCGTTGATCGCCTGTATGCAGAAGACGCGAACAATCCTGTCACTCGTTCTCAGTGGAACGTGATCACTTCTAGTTTTATTAATAATGAGGGATCCTGGAATCATGCGTACTTGAACCGGGTCGTTTGGGTCTATGAGGTAGGCGCAGATCAGTTTCTCATCTACCATCACTCTTGGTTTCTCTCCGTACTCCACTCTGTTCATCGGTCTTTCCACAGAACCAAAGGATAGGTTCACGGGAATGTCTTTTCCGCATTGTCCGGACGTCGTTTCAAAGCTTACACGAATCGGTGAGGTGTATCCATCTTGTAAACGGTTTTCTCCGTCTCTGGTTAAGGATTGAGTTATTATGCGTTTTGTTTGGTCTTGGTCGTGGTAGGCGTGGTTCTTGCTGCCGCTACACGCAGTACTTTTCCTTTTAACCGGCCGTTTGTTGTTGACTAGCACTGTAGGTACCTTCAACTTCTTGGCGTATTTTATAGTCCGCTCGAGCATGCGATCGATGGCCAGATCAATGGGTGACATATCGGAAGCCGGATAAAATGGATCGTATGGAAGTGGACCCCTCACCACGTCCGGTGTGAGGTATTGCCCAATAGTTTTAGCTGATTCTTGTATCATAGTCGTTGCATCGACCCAACATTGCATAGCCAAGCCGATTACATCATCACTATGTTCTACGCCGTACTCTGAGGGATAAATTACGTCGTAAAAGCATACAGGCTTTCGTTTCAGCACCTCGTTGTGGTTAACGTTGACACGGTCTTCAAAACACTCATCTAGTAATGAGTGTGAACAGATGAAACCTTCTGAGTTCCTGTAGTAGAACACACGGTTTGTTCGCAAACTGCGAATCTCTTTTCGATATCTCACATGATGCAGGACGATGTGACCTAACCGCTTCTCAGATGGCAGTCGTTTGTCAGTGTCTCTGTAGCCACCGTATACTACCGTTTCGTGGTGTGCTTTGAGAATGGCGTGCACATTCAACACAGAAACAAGAATGAATCTTTCCAAATAATTCCTGTAGACAACATCGTCATCGAATGTGATCCCTGTGATTTCGGGTTCTTTAAGGAGTACCGACAGTACGTCGAACTCCGTTGTGGAGGCTACTTCCACGTATGGTGAATTCCTTCTGTCGCCATTTATGTGTCCGTTGACGGCAGAGAAGACGTGTTCTAAAACAGAGGGGTCGATTTGTTTGATTCGACCGCACAGAGGCTTCATCGGTCGACATCCTGTAGCGCGGTAGTCGTAGGGAAATGATTTCCACAATTCAAAGATATTGCACCCCACGACGTATATGGAAGACTCGTTCGACACACGAACAGAGTTGACTCTTGACAAATCTGGTTGTGGAGCAAAGGACCTGTATTTGTTGGAATCATGGCGTCGACAGAAGAAGGTGTCCGAATGCATCATAAACGGTGTTGGTTCGGCTTGACGGCTGTAGAGCAAAAAACAATTCCTGTCAAAGTGATCCGACTTTGCGAACATGACGGCGTGTATTCGGTTTGCGTGCCACAGTAGTCGCCCAACGATGTCAGCAACGAACGTTATTAGTCGTTTGTTGTAGTCAGGGTCTCCACGCACAGACGTTCCCATAATTTCACGTACCCGGTCCACTAACGCCGTGGTGGCACAGTACAGGTTGTAGTAACTCAAATAGGTTGTGGTGGTTTCATTACTTTTGAAGCGTCCTTTGTTATCGGGTTCGTCGGCAGTGCCATTGACAATATCGTCGACTTCCATGTTATCGTCGAAAGCAATCGATAACTCAGGATGGGGGTACACACACTGTAGATTCGGTAGTTCAAACTCCGTGTGTTTGACTTTCTCTAGGTGCACGCGGATGGCAGCCGGATGGCGTATGTTCAAGTTACGGAAGAACCAGATCATCTTCTGGTGAGATCGCCGTTTTACAAACTCTCGATCTGTCCGATAAGTCTTGTCCTCGAAAGTCTGCATTTTCTTAACGCCCTTCTTCTGCCTTTTGTCACTCACCTCTTTGGCGTTGTAATCCGAAGACTCGAACACTGTGAAGAATTGTTCATTCGTGTTATTACCGTCACGAGGGAAGAGACTTTCTAGATTACGGTCGTCCCTAGATGTCATGAATGTCGCTGGTGAAATATCATCCGGTATGTCGATGTCTGGATAAACATCTCTCAGCTCAAAACTACAGTAATTTGTTTTTGAACATCCAGATGACTCGTGGCTATTGTTCGTATACTGGAAGTTTCCGTTCGTTCGATCGTTCGAGTTCTTGGACCTCTTACTCGTCGGTTGTGTGGACATGATGCTTCCGTAATCGACGGCAGTACTGTCGTCTAATGCACTATCGACGGGCGGTATTTATCCATGTACTCTATATGGTAGTGGGGGTCGGGTTATGATATTAGATTGGTCGAGATATGAGCCAATCAGAGAGTGAGGAATTTGCATTAATGCGTGAGAACGCAATCGTAAGTGTTTTTTTATATACCACGAAACGATTGCGTCACCTACGTTTAATTCTAACGAGTCGAAAGCAAGATTCCGTCTTCGTCATCTCATGTCTGCCTCGCCCATGATTCTTCACCAAGACCAGGGATCCACATCGTTTTCTTGTACAACCAGTGGTCCCGGGCTATCAATTCCGTCCGCAGCATCACGAAAATCGCTCCCCACGTGATTATTACGGCGATCAAGACGTATACGATGTAGTATATCCAGTTCTGACCGTTTCCGGTCACTACATTCGTTCTAGTCATTGTATCTTTTCACTTAACACTCCTTTATCCGTAAGCGCTCTCTTCTACTATCTTAGTAAACTACCAACAGTGTGGTTGTTCTCGTCAGTGAGTACACAGACTTTTTCGAGCGCGTGGACTATTGGTATTGGGAGAAGTTCGACTTCATTTTGTTTACTGTACGTTGTAAGCCTTCTCAGGCCGTCACTCGTCAAATCCAACAATGATCTTCTACCGCGTGCGGATGTAAAAAACACAAAATGTACGTGTACCAGTTCTTCATTTCTGAATGATATTTTCACTGCCTTCACCCCTGGCCAGAAACGATTTAAGGAAACCACTTCGGAATTAAATAAACGGTCTCCACTCTCCACACGAACGTTGTCGGCGTAAAACTCCCAGAGGCCACTATGCTTTGCACCCCCCTTAGGTCTTTTCAAAACGTACAGGTACTGCTCATCTGTGTTCGTTATCTGTAACGGACGATGTGTTTTCTCATCTATGACCGAAAGTGGTGATGAACACAGGACCGTACACCTGTTTACACCGTCAGGTTCCGAATGAGTGAATGCAAATGCCGGTTGATCGTTTTTCATAGCTGTTACGTTGAAGCCGAGGTGTGATAGAACTTCCACGTGGACGTGTAACAGGCTCGGAGCTGAAAACACGCTTCGGAAAAACACGGACACGTCTCGTTTTATATTGAAAAACGGCTGTTCTGATTCAGTGTCGGCATGGGGATTTGTATACTTATTCCGCAGTGTTTTGCCATTAGTTACAAAACCGTCCACGTCACCCAACCAAGATGGACCGCTTCGACACGACTGTGTTCTATTCGTCTCCGCCAAAGTAGGTTTTTGTCTCTTATTTCTGTGCCTGTCCACCGGTGACCGTAAAGGTTCGCTGTCCAAAAGCAACCAGTAGTTGTCACGGCTTTTATAAGCGACGGCTTTTTTCTCGTTTTGATACCCGTGGCGCAACGTGCTCAACGATAGTAACACGTGCTTTACGATTATGTCGTCGAATGTCTTGTAGTTTAGAAATATGGACGGCCCGTTCTCTTCAGTAGCGACTTGAGAAATTAACGGTCTATGCACGACCAACAACTGTGGTATTTCAGTAAGCAGATCCACAAGTCCTCTCATTCCACTTGACCACCAATAGTTCGCATTCATGTGCCCGCGTAACCAACGGTGTATGTTGCAAGTAAACGCTGATGAATTGTCAGCCGCGATGTTTTTGACCGTGTCCATCCCTCCTAAAGCGACCGAATCTTTCATATAGTTTATAAGCGCTATACCGGAAAACAGGTCTATGTAAAAATGAGCACCTTGGTCGGCCTTAGTGCGTTGGAACGCTTCTATGATACCGGTTACGAATTCCGACATACTGTTTCCGACCATTGATTCTAGTTCACTACCGTCCAACGACGCTACTGATATGCACACCCTCCAATGTGACAGGCGATCCTCACATTGGCACGAGTTAGACAGGAGCTGGCGTTTGTAACGAAAGTCCGTTGAACAAGTGTTTCCTCCTTTCAGGTAGAAAACATTTGCCGTATAAAGATTCCTGTCAGGCATTGCAAACGAGAATTGAAGGGACACGTCGTTACGTGACATGGACGTCAGCACAGGTTTGTTTCTTTCCACCGAGAGGCGGCAGCACTCCTTAGCGTCAGGGACAAATCTACTGTCAGTCAAAACCATTAGGTGTTTGAAAAAGGTAACGATTTGTGACTGGCTTTCAAAGGCCGGTGGACAACGGCCTATTTGGCGTGTCGTGTACATGGCGTCCGACTGGATCCACAGGTAATTACTGCCGAACACATATACGGGGTATTTCGTTCTGATGGTCAAGACGCCAGTGTCCGCCGCTGCGTCGGATTCAACGACCATCGACTTGTTCAGATGTCCTATAGACGTCAAAATGTCGATGCACTCGTCACTCGCTATGAGAGACTCGTTAGTAGAATCGGGCAGGAGTCCTGGCATACCGGTGCGCGTGTCCATTGTTATTCTACGAGCAAACTCTATTCGAGCGCCGTAAATATCCTCGGTGTTGCCTGGGACACCAAGGAGTGAGTGAACCCGGACGTAGAGTTCCTGCCAAAAGCGATCACTTCGTTTGTGTGGCACTTTTGCATCGTGACAGCATTCGTTACTACGGGTTTCAATACAAGTACGGTGGTGTTTTCCACACAGGCTTCTCGAAAGACTATAAACACCAATGTGCCCTAGAGTGAATTCCACGACTGCGGCCCTCAGATGTGACGGCACGGCACTCTGGTCGGTATAAGCGCAGACAATTTGATCGAAACGAACGTCCAGAAGAAGACGTTCTAATGCCTCACGTCTTCCTTCACGCGTTGGGTAAAAATGAGCGGCCGAGCGGAACACGACTAAAAGGTTTGCCAGTGTTCGTGCGATCGCTTCCAAGTCTCGTCTTGTTTGCCGTTGTGTATCCATCACACTTACGATAAGTGACATTTATTTAATACAATGGAATCGACAGAAACACTTTTGACTTTTCTGGCTTTATGTTTTGTGTTGGCGGTCGTGTTTTACTTGGTCTGGTTAGTATTGGGCAAGTACAGTAAGCGGAAGACCACAGGACACAAAATACCGAACACAAACGCTTTCGTATTCAAACCAATCCAGGCGATACATTCGGACGTATCACGAGGAGAAAGGAATGCGCGGGATTTGTCAGTAGAAGGTATCTTAAAACCACAACCGAAGAATCCATACGGTGGCGTGGTAAGATCAAACAACGTCAGGGCAGGTAAAAACCAACACACGCGTTTTTCACCGTACCGACTGACCGATTCACAGCGCAGAAGACAAGTCGGCTATCAGACAGGTCCGGGGTCCCCGATTACTCCAACAGTCGGTTATGATCAGAACGCATACCATCCTCCTAGACACGACACACCTACTGGTAATATATCGGGAAACGAGCGTGTTTTACAACCAAACCCGTTACACGGTTCTCAAGGAAAGCCTACTCAGTCTTCAGATCCAAGATCAAACACAGTCGCCCACTCGCTGTCGCACACGTTTAATGGTGTCCAGCAAAACAGGCAACCCGATTCAGTAAAAGTACAAATGACAAATACACCAACGGCCGATCTGAGAGCTGTTAGCTACGTCGTGAGGCCGAATGATACACCGGTCAGAAACGACAATTCAGTAAATGCTCGTTTAGTCAGTGAATACACTAACGCTTCGACACACCCTACTGCAGTGATGACCAGTGCAAAGGACCCTTCTATAATGATCCCAGGGTCTTCTATGATCCAGGAACAGACAGCCGCGCGGGCCGATAAAATCGATTTACGTGTTACGAACAACTTTCAGAATAATAACAGTGCGAGTGGCTTTATGAACGCTCGGGTCGCACCCTCGACCGTTACCGTAACTCGCATTACACCGGAATTACCGAACAGAGTCATCAGTAGTCCTGTAAATGTAGAACAACGTAACCAACCTGTCGGAAGAGGGAAAATCACCACTCGTGTTATCGATACACCACCTCAGAAGGACAATCCATCTATCGGTACACATCTGAATCAGCCCTCGGCTATTCCACAGACTACCAAGAGACCGATTGCCGGACTTGAGGTGAACGCCGATCACGCATCCAGTAAAGCGCAATCGAAACAACAACATCTTCATTCGGACATCGCAGTAGGTGGAGGAATCAGCCGTAGAATAGAACAACCGTCAATTACCAACAGCCCTAGTGGCAAAACACGTGACGTGGCGCGAGATGAATCGCGGAACAACGATGGTCTACGTATACAGTCGCACCTGGACAAAACATTAAGTACACCCGGTATGCAACAAACCGCAGGGCATTCGAACAGTGCAGTCGACCCTGTTGGTAATTCAGGCCACGTCCTGAGTACAAGTAGTGCAATAGTACCTGTTGTTAACACGGATAGCGCAAAGAAATCGGTTGCGTATACGGGTGATACTGTAAAATCCATCGTCGCTACTGGGAGTCCTGTAAGACTCGATGTCGACACGGATAAGTTACCAAAGCCCGTTATCAGTACGAGTAGTTCAGTAAACCCTAAAGACGATACGACTACGGTTGGTGGTACTTTAACAACAGGTGTAGTGTCAGTGTCTAGCAGAGCTCTTTCTGACAGCGATTCCAGAAGAAAGGATGATTTCCGTACGATCGCCAATCTGACACCAGAGGAACTTGCTCAAGTCGACGCCAAAGTGGGTAATTGCTCGCTCTACATGAATGGCAGTTGTTTTTCAGACGCAATCGATCGCATAAGGTCGGTGGCACCACCCAGTGATGTCCATGGATATCCAGCCTACGTTATTGTTCAGTTCAAGAAGTCCGACGACAAGTCATTGACTAAAACAGAAAAGGCATTGTGGAAATCTCTTAAAATACATTTAGACAAGGAAGACAAGAAAAGCAACCTGTGTCGATTGGCTCGTTTTAAATTTAGAAACTTTGAAACCGACGGAATCAAATCGCCGTTGGTCTTACACGACTATACACCGTATGTTGGCGAGTTTGCACCACTCTACAATCCATTTTCACACGCGATCGATAACAGTATGCGGTGCGAGTGGAAAACATGTTATTGTCAAAAGGTTACAGTCGGGTCTGAAAGTTACAAGAATCTGAAGTACGCCAATATACTGGTTCCGAAAACATGAGAGAATTGCTAAAGGCCTTTATTCCAAAGATTAGGTGATCTAAGTATTCGTATTCAAACAATCCGCACCGCCACCAGTGTCTGGTAAAACGTTTTGAAAATTCACTGCGAAATCAGTCGGACATGTTCGAATAAGACTCGTGACGTCACGTGGCTATCTGAACCAAACTGAGTAAAAGCAGATACGTTGGCCGGCAGGCAGGCCTGGTAAAACCTTTTGCATATTTCTTGCGGGGTCTGTAGGCCATATGATGTCACGTGACTATGTACTAAACCCAGTAAAAAGTAGACGCACTCTCCCACAGGCTCTGGCAAAACTTTCTGAAAATCTACTGCGAGATCTGTCTGACACATTCGTGCAGGATGGATGACGTCATCGCGTCACGTGATTATGAAGTGAATCCAGTAAAAAGTAGACGCGCTGGCCGACAGGCTCTGGCAAAACTTTCTGAAAATTTACTGGGAGATCTGTCCGACACGTTCGTGCAGGACGGATGACGTCATCGCGTCACGTGATTATGAAGTGAATCCAGTAAAAAGTAGACGCGCTGGCCGACAGGCTCTGGCAAAACTTTCTGAAAATGTACTGAGAGATCTGTTTGAAACGTTCGTGTAGGAATACTGACGTCATCTTTATATTTCCATTTTTCGCCATTAGCTTCGCGTCAGCCCCTTCTTACTCTTACCTCCTCCTTATTTAATGGACAAGAAGCTAATGAGTCGCGCGCGAGAGCGATGCTGTATATATGGAAAAATCCACACAAAATCCCCACTTCCCGGTGTCCTATTGGTCGAAAGGTAGGGAGGGGGTAGAATCTGTGACGTATCACCAGGAACAACCAATGAGAGTGCTGGAAATTCCGTGGAATGGAGGGGGTACGTATCAGTCGCGGGTCAGAGCCCAGAAGGGACGGTCACAACGTGTATTTGAGGTTAGGTTCATGGAAACCATATCAATTTCTAAGACGTTGTAGTAGTAGTCGCTACACGTCATGCTGCTGTATGATTCGTCATATTCAGTTGACTTGGGAAAGGAAATGAATAGTCTAGTGATACAAGTATAATAATTTGTATTCTTACAAATTGTTACCAGTAGTGTGGTCAGGTTAAAAAAATACAATCAATTAATATAACGTACAGTAAGATTTGCAAATGTCACATATATTTTTACGAGAAAATACATATATTCAAAAGGGAAGTCACCTACATACTAAACTTGCAATAAGCAGCATGTGTGCTTTCTTTGGGTCGAGTTATTACTGCACAAAGTGTGACACGTGGTATAACAACAGGAAACGCCAGCATCGATGTGAGAACTCCAAAATGTGCCACATTGTGCTCTCTACCCGCTCACGGAAAACCACTTGCCGAACTGTACTGCGCCGAGTGCAACAGGTACTGCTACAACAACAATCACGATCAAGTCTGCTGAACGGAGTTCAAGTGCAATACGTGTCACAGAAGCAAGAAACGTGACAGGAAGCGTGACTGAGATGGATACCTCGTGCAAGAATTGTGAAGAAACAGTTGAGTTCGGCCACTAGTGCTACATGACAAGAAAATTGCAGAAAGGCGGTCGTTACGGTTGTGGCAATTGCATCTGCAATGGTGGAAATGAGAATTGTTTGTCGGACTCACACCGTTGCACGTACACAGAGAAATATCTTTTCTTTGATTACGAGGCAAACTTAAAGTCTGACAAAAATACTCATTTCTACTACGGCAGATGCAATTGGCACAACAGCAACGACGGCTTTTCTGCAATTTCCTTGTCATGTAGCACTGTTGGCAGACATCTACTGTTTCTCCACAATCCTTGCAGAGGTAGTCATCACAGCTGCGATTCCTGTTATGTTTCTTGATTCTGTGACTCGTATTGCTTCTGAGCAAGGTTCTGCAGACTTGATCGTGATTATCCAGGCACTCGTTGTTGTAGTAGTACAAGTTGCACACGGCGCAGGACAATTCAGCAAGAAGTTTTCCGTGAGTGGGTAGAGAACACATGTGGCACCTTTTGGATGTCTTACATCGATGCTGGCGTTTCTTGTTGTTGTTATACCCCGTGTCTCACACCTTGTGCATGATTAACTGGACCCAAAGAAAGCACATATGATGCCCATCATGCAACAGTGATGTAAATCGACAGAGTTTGCTGTTAAGGCCCGACTTCTTCAGGAAAGCTTCGGCAGTGACATCGGTGAATAAGGTTTGTAGTATCCTCACCTCACCGGCCGTACACTTCACCGATGTCCATCGCAGAGAGGACATTCATCTACATGTGCGGTGAAAGACATGAGTATTGGATTGTACAGAAGTACTTGATCGCCCAACTCAAGTTGTGGAACGTGTTTGGCACAGTAGATACCTGGACAAAACAACTGCACTAAAATGGGTAAACCTTTCTAACCAGCTACGGTGGGAAAAACATACAGATATGTTAAAGTCTAAACTAAGAAGTACCTTTCTAAATTAATTTGTCTGATTAAATTGTAATGTAATGTTCATTTGACTAGTTTTACACACAGGCATAAAAAGGCCTATGTAAAACTTTCCTTTCCGATATATTAAATTGTTAACTTTGTAAACTTAAAAGGGAAATAAATTGATTGTCTTTCTTTCTTTCTACTACATTCAAAGATTTCAAATTTCATTTCTTTGACACTTCAAAGCAAGAGTGAGTTACACATACCTTTCGGTGATTCGGTTGCTCCGATGTGTACGGCCGATCCCACTTGACCACAGCCCCTCTTGCAGCAGCGTTGTGATCCAGGCAGACGTTTCAGATAGACGATGTGGTCGATGAAATTATTCCCTCCGTCGAAGTCGTCCATAGAATTCCTATAGCTGTGTGCCACTATAGCCGACACGCCGTTGCAGTTTTCCAGAACGAATCTAACGATTAGACTGGGTGAGAAGCGTTTTATTGATAAATTCACTCCCTCTGTGGCCAACACCCTCACGTGTTGTATACACTCTTTTTCCATGTACATGTCCAACACAAACACGTCTGGCGACCCGGAAACAGGCTCGGTCTCTTCGTCTCCTTCTTGTTCATCCACGTACCAAGGCGTCGGCGAGTCTGATGCTTCTTTAACACCTTCATCGATTGGAACGCTGGGTGCTGTACCACAATATTTCATCGTAGCTATTGAGATGACTGATCGTACAATGCTAGTTCACGGGTTTATATAGGTATTTTTTTTCACTACCAGTTCACCGTCGGGAAGCCGATGTGTTCAATTCGATTTGGCTACGCGGCGGATTCCCGATTCATATGTCTTTGCTACCTATCGGGCTACCGACCGGCTGTATATTTTAAAAATACAATTAGATGCGAGTCCCGATCTGAATCCCATTTCCTCGTCGGATATATATAAAGGCGTGCTTTTCTTGGTACATTCAGTTTCATTTCATCACTCGTTGTATCACCTAGTGTTCAGTCGGCAGTCTTTCGCTGGGCATGGAAGAATTCGACGTAAGTACATTTCATTGTTCATTTCGATATTAGTTCAACATTGGTGTGCACTAAAATAAGAACTATGTAAATATATAAACTAGGTATTGTCAAAATATTTAAGTCCTTGAAAACCAATGTGTAAATTCTATTAAAGACTGATCAATATACATTTCTAGTTCACTATTGCTATTCGCTTTTATAATTGCCGTAGTGTCATCGGCGTACAAAGCTATGACTAATATTAATTGCATTCAGACTTTGTTTTGGTGTTATTTCTTACTATTACCGTGCGCTGGTACCTATTTTCTAGATAAGACCTACTCCATTCAACTGCTTACGCTGGAAAAGTATAGAAGTAGAGCTTGTTCAAAAAAAGGGTGTGATCAACGCAATCAAAAGCCTTGGGCATCAAAAACACGTGGAACTCTTTCAAAATTAAATGTATAAATTTCTTCAATAAGCTTCCTTCTGAAGCTGGAGGAGATTCCTTTCAGTAATCTACAATAAGCAACAGGTTGTTGAAATGACTTTTGAAACAAATGTTAGACATTAGCAATTTATTATCTGCATCCTTGTATCCTACACTTTAACAACATATTGTCTTGTTTCATATTTTGTTTTTTTCTTCTTCATTCGCAGGACCTGATCCAGTGCCCATATAATCGGCACCACAGAGTGAAAAGATCCAAACTGCCATATCACCTAACACTTAGGTGTACGCCTCCACCGGGGTACATAGTATGCCCGTATGACCCGATGCACGTAATCAGAAATGAGGAGAGGGACGCTCATTACTGTCTGGGGAAGGCAAAATGGGAAAGTGTAGTTAGTAAGAATAAGATGTTAGCTAAATAAAGTATTATTACATTTTTATTACGACTACTCTTATTTCCTTCACCGAGTGTACACAAAGAGGCAAGGGGCTAGTGTTGTTCGGCTCTTGTGTTCGATCGTATCCAACTGTAGACATGCATGTTGGACAGATGCGAATACATAGTTTATACATCCAATGCTCGCTTGACTTCTTTTGACAAACCCATTTCCACTGTAGTCGATCTCACGTGTACAAACCCTTTTGCCATGTTCGCACAGTAAAACTTTCTGGAGATTTACTGTGTGAAGTCTATAAAAAAGGTCTTGCAAATCACTAAAAATAAGACGACATTGTTGGGCATTAGCATTGACATTCCTTGGGTTAATGCATTTTATCCTTTCCACAGTAACCACCCGCAAATAGTCGGCCACTTCAAGTTTGGCCCCAACAATGAGGTATGGGGAGGTCCTGACGGCGAATTGCCGCCAGATGCAGTATTCGTTTTCCTAAGCTGAATTCTAAAACGTTTCTGAGAGATATGTCAGACGACTTCTTTTAGTTGTAGAACGAGCGAACTAGTAAGATCTCTACCGGATCAATTTATTAGTACTCGTAAATAACTGTACCGAACCCAATAAAAAGTAGACAGGCAGGAAAACTTTCAGACAATTACTACTCTTAGATGTGCTAGCAAGATCTCTCCACTTTGATTTGTGAAGTTCTCGCCTGGAACATTCTATAAAGGATTCGTGAATAACTGTACCAAACCAAATAAAAGGTAGACGCGCTGGATGGCAGGCCCAGGAAAACTTTCTGAAAACTTCTCGTGAGATATGTCAGACATGTTCTTGCAGGACGCATGACGTCACTATGTACAACTAAACACAGTAAAAAGTAGACGCGCTGGCCGATGGGCCTGATAAAACTTTCTGAAAATTTACTGCGAGATCGGTCGGACCCGTTCGTGCAAGACGGATGACGTCATGCGATGACGTCACGTGATTATGAAGTGAATCCAGTAAAAAGTAGACGCGCTGGCCGACGGGCCTGATAAAACTTTCTGAAAATTTACTGCGAGATCTGTCTGACACGTTCGTGCAGGAATACTGACGTCATCTTTATATTTCCATTTTTCGCCATTAGCTTCGCGTCAGCCCCTTCTTACTCTTACCTCCTACTTATTTAATGGACAAGAAGCTAATGAGTCGCGCGCGAGACCGATGCTGTATATATGGGAAAATCCGCACTAAATCCCCACCCCCCGGTTTCCTATTGGTCGAAAGGTAGGGGA